>PVLC010023768.1:0-25320 GCA_004027655.1 Graphiurus murinus | reverse complement strand
TTTTTTTTTTTTTTTTTTTTTTTTTTTTTTTTGCGGTACTGGGGATTGAACTCAGGGGCATTCTACCTCCGAGCTGCACCCCCAGCCCTATTTTTTATTCTTTATTTTGAAACCGAGTCTCACTAAGTTGCGGAGTGCCTCACTAGGTAGCTGAGGCTGGCCGCGAACCCGGATCCTCCGGTCTCAGCCTCCCGAATGCTGGGATTACAAGCGTGCGCCACCACGCCCGGCTTCCCAACCCTTTATTTTAACACAGAATCTCACTGAGTTGTCCAGGCTAGCCTCAAACTTGCGATCCTTCTGCCTCAGCCTCAGCTGGAATTACAGTCACATGCCACCACACTCAGCTATTGGTACATTTTAATTATACAGAACAATGGGTTTCATTATTGTTATTTATACATGTATATAACATACTTTGATCATACTTGCCCCCATTCTCTTCCCTCCCCCTCCCCCTTGCCCTCCCCCCAAGCCCCTTCCTGTCCTCTTGTAGTCTCTCTTCTACTTTCATGTCATCTTTCCCTCTAGAATCCACATAACAAGAGAAAACATGGGGGTGTAGTTCAGAGGCAGAATGCCCCTGGGTTCAATCCCCAGTACTAAAAAAAATTTTTTTGAAATATGCATAACCTTTATCTTAGCAATTTGACATCTAAAAATTTATCCTATAGAAATATTCACATAGGTTCACAAAGATCTATGTCTAAAGATATTCAGTATAGCATTTGCTTATAATGATTTTATTTTTATTTATTTATTGTGTGTGTGTGTGTGTGTGTGTGTGTGTGTGTGTGTGTGTGTTACCAGGGATTGACCCAGGGGCATTCTACCTCTGAGCTATAACCCTAGCCCTATTTTATTCTTTATTTTGAAACAGGGTCTCATTAAGTTGCGGGGGGGGGGGGTCTCACTAAGTAGCTGCAGCTGGCTGAGAACCTGCGATCCTCCTGTCTCAGACTCTCAATACTGGGATTACAAGGGAGCACCACCATGTCTGGCTCTAATTATATTTATTTATTTATTTATTTATTTATTTATTTATTTATTTATTTATTTATTTTGTGGTACTAGGGATTGAACTTGGCCTCATGAATGTTAGGAAAGTGATATATCATTGAGCTACATCCTCAGCCCTTTTTTATTTTTATTTTGAGATAGGGCCTCACTAAATTGCCCAAGCTGATCTCAAACTTGCAATCCTTCTGCCTCTATCTCCTGAGTAGCTGTGATTACAAGCATATGCCACCATACACAGTTTATAATTATTTTTTAAATTTTTTTAAAAGTTGAAATGTCCATCTATAGGAGATTGAGTAAATTATATTACAATCATATAAAGGAATATTATTCAACTACTAAAAAGAATGTCTCTATAAACCAACATTCAAAGATATCCAAGCTGGGCACAATGACTCAGGCCTGTAATCCCAGAATTGGGGAGGCTAATACAGGAGGATTGCAGGTTCAAGGCCAACCTCTGCAACTTGGCAAAACCCTCAGCAACTTAGTGAGACCCTGTTTCAAAATAAAAAAAAAAATTAAAAGGGACAGGGGTGTAGCTTGGAGGTAGAATGCTCCTGGGTTCAATCTTCAGTACTGAAAAAAAAAAAAAAAAATCAAGCCGGGCATGGTGGCACACACTTGTAATGCCAGTACTTGGGAGGCTGACAGGAGGATCTCAGGTTCACAGCCACTTGTGAGGCCCTCTGCAACTTGTGAGACCCTGTTTCAAAATAAAGAATTTGCCAGGCATGGTGGCGCATGCTGTGATCCCTGTACTCGGGAGGCCTCAGCAAGTAGTGAGAGTCACATCAACCTAGTGAGATCCTGTTTCCAAACAAGAAATAAATTTAGGCTGGGGGTGTAGCTCAAATGTAGAATGCCTCTAGGTTCAATCCCCAGTACCATAAAAAAATAAAGAATAAAATAGGGCTGGGGACGTAGCTCAGAAGTAGAATGCCCTTGAGTTAAATCTCCAGTACCAAACAAAAAAAAGCAATGAGCTTACATTCTACATTATGTCTATAATTTGCTTTCTTTTTTTCTTACTGTATTTTTTTTATTTGGGGGGGTAATAGGGATTGAACTCAGGGGCATTCTACCTCTGAAATACATCCCCATGTTTTCTCTCACATGTGGATTTTAGAAGGAAAAATAGAAGAGAGACTACAAGTTGCTGAGGGTCTCACTAAGTTGCTAAAGCTGGTCTCGAACCTGCGATCCTCCTATCTCAGCCTCCCAAGTACTGAGATTACAAGAGTGTGGCACCACGCCCATATTCTGAGCACACTCTAAAAATTAAAAAAAAAAAAAAAAAAGGAGCTCGGCATGGTGGCACACACTTGTAATCCCAGTACTTGGGAGGCTGAGACTGGAAGATCCGGGTTCACGGCCAGTCTCAGCTACTTAGTGAGACCCTGTTTCAAAATAAAGAATAAAAAAAAAAAGTTACAGCCAGGCATGTTTCAAACTTAAATAAGTTTGAAAATAAATGCACTTTTTTTTTTTTTTTTTTTTTTTGCAGTACTGGGAGTTGAACCCACGGGCATTCTACTTCCGAGCTATGCCCTCCCCCCTTTTTTTTTTTTTTTTTTTAGTACTGGGGATTGAACTCAGGGGCATTCTACCTCCGAGCTATACCTCCAGGCCTATTTTTTATTCTTTATTTTGAAATAAGGTCTCACTAAGTTGTGAGACCTCAGTAATCCCAGTACTTGGGAGGCTGAGACAGGAAGGTCACAAGTTCGAAGCCAGCTTCGGCAACTTTGTGAGGCTCTCAGCAACTTGGTGAGACCCTGTTTCCAAATAAAAAATAAAACGGGTTGGGAATGTAGCTCGGAGGTAGAATGCCTCTAGGTTCAATCCCAAACCCAATGAACATTTTTTATCCTCATTTTGCTCTCAATCTCATCCAACATAAGTAACCAGTCCTTTGTTCTTGGAATGTGTCCTCCCTTGGCTTCTGTTTCTCTTCTTCTCAATGTCTCCCACTGATTTTACTGCCTCTGCCTGGCCCTTAAATATCAACATACCCAGGGTTTGCCCCCTACTGTGTTGGGTTTGTGTGTGTGTGTGTGTGTGTGTGTGTGTGTGTGTGTGTGTGTGTGTGTAAGAAACCGGCACTTTTTGTTTTTTATCTTTCGCATTTTGTCCCCTACTCTTCTCCCTATACATTCTCCTTGACAACGCACCTTCTCTCACGGCTTTGATTACATGTCACCAGTCTTCATCTGAGTCCAGACCTCAGTCCTTAGGTCTAGGACCACAAGCAAAAAGCCCAACACATCTATCACTGTCCTACAGACACTTCAAATTCAACCTATTCAAAACTGAATTCACTCCTAGTACAGTGACATATACCTGTAATCTCAGCTACTCAGGATGCTGAGGCAGGTAGATCTCAAGTTCAAAGCCAGCCTTGGCAACGAGACCCTATCTCAAAATAAAAATTGCCGGGGCTGTAACTCAGTGGTATAATGCCTCTGGGCTCAATTCCCAAGGAGGGAGGGAGAAAAAAAAAAAAAAAAAAAGGCAGATGTGGTAGTATATGCCTATAATCCCAATACTTGAGAGGCTGAAACAGAAGGATTACAGGTTAGAGGACAACTTCAGCAATGTATTGAGACTCCTAGCAACCTAGAGAGACTCTGTTTCCAAATAAAAAAATAAAATAGGGCTAGGGGTATATCTAAGAGGTAGAATGCCCCTGGGTTCCATCCCTAGTACCACAAAAAATGTGAGGTGGAGGTTAGGGGTTTAACTCAGAAGTAGAATGTTCCTGGATTCAATTCCCAGTACCAAAAAAAAAAAAAAAAAACGAAGGAAGGAAGGAAGGAAGGAAGACTGAATTCACAAGGGCTACGGATGTAATAGATTGCTTGCCTAGTATGCACAAGGCCTTGAGGGGCATCCCCAGCATGTCCCTCCAAAAAAATTAAGAAAAAAAATTAGTTCACAACCTTTTCTCCACAAACTTGCTTTGGTTCCCATGTCCTCTGTCTTAAAAGGAATTCCAGATATCCATACCAGAAGCCTTGATGTCATCCTCAATTCCTCCTAATTTACTTAATTAATCCCTGCCTTTACCTTTGTCCATCTAATCGCTTTACTTCCCTGCAGCAAAGTGACTTTTTCTAAAATGCAAACATGATTGTGTCACTGCCCTGTTTGAATTCACTCAGTGGCTCTATATCCTCTTAGGATAGATTCAGACTCCATGGCAGAACATAAAAGGTCCCAATTTACCTCCCCAAACCTCCCAAGGTCCCCACCTATGTCACCCAGCTGTCCATACCCTGAGCTGCATGAACTTCTTAGCCCTGGCTGTGCTCTCTTGACTCAAATCTTGATCATTTTTCTGTCTAAAATCCCTTTTTCTGCCTTAAGAAACTCCCCTCTTTCCACCCAAAACACACACACACACACACTCCAACTGTTTAATTTCTCTCTCTTTTTTTTTTTTTTTTTTTTTTTTGGTGGCACTGGGGATTGAGCCCAGGGGCATTCTACCTTGGAGCTACAACCTCAGCCCTATTTTATTTTTATTTGGAAACAAAGTCCCACTAGGTTGATGCAAGTCTCACTACTTGCTGAGGCTATCCTCAATCCTGCAGTCTAAGCCTCCCAAGTACTGGGATACAAGTATGCACCACCACGCCCGACTTCAACCATTTAATTCTTAGGTTTCCCTCTCTGCAAGTTTTTCCAGATCCTACAAGGTCTGTTTAGGTGGCCTTCTAGATGACTCCACACTTTGTGTTTACACACCATAATGCCTTACTCCCTCATAACAGTTTGCCTCATTTCCATCAATCTGTAAACTCCTTGAGAGCAGAGACTCTGATTACTTGTTTGTGTTAACAAGTACATGTACCAGGCACTTTCTACTTGCTTTGCAAAAAGGAACTCTTTCATTCTTCATAACCCTATGAGACCAGTCACAGGGAAGTACTACTATTACCCACATTTTATAGATGAAAAATTGATACAGTGGCATGAAGTTAGAGGACTTATTCAAGGTCACACAGCTAGTAAGTATTAGAGCCAAATTCAAACCCAGTCTAGTTTCAGAGTTGATTTTCTTAACCTATATGTTATCTTATTAACCATTGTGTCCCCAAAGCCCAGTAAAGCACCTGGCAGCTAGTAGATATTCAATAAATATTTCTTCAATAGTTAGAATTAATCCTTACCGCCATACTCCGAGAATGTTCACAAAAACCAAAAAAGGAAGTTGGGAGGAGCTACAAATCCCAAAAGATCAGTTTGGCTGTCATGCCACTCACCCTTTCAAACTGCTAAACAGGTCCTCGGTGACCTTGTGCACCTGCAGCACATCGTCCCGGATGAGGGTGACATACAGGGAGCCCTGCAGACACAGCTTCCACAGCTTCTGGCACTGGCTGTTGGAGTTGAGGCAGCCATGACAAAGAAGAAACCCAACTGTAGATGGGCAGAGAGTGCAGAGGAGGCTTTTAGAATTTGCTTTCCATGTAAGGTGCTGCTACATCCATCCTCACCAAATCCCACTAAACTTACTTATAATCCAGCGCTCCATCACTTCCACGGACAGATACTCACAGGCCATCTGTGAGAAGACAGGCAGAGATAGTCAAGCACTTATTTAACTTAGTCTCCCCTAAAGAAGAACAGTCCATCTAGAAGCCGAAAATCAAAACCTTTTGAGGCTGCGGTTGTAACTCAGGGACAGAAAGCTTGCCTAGCATGCACAAGGCCCCATGTTCAATCCCTAGCACCAACTTTTATTTTACCAGACTGGATTGGGGCTCTTTGATAAACTAAGAACTGGGAAACCTGCCAGTAATAAAGGGGAGGCACTCCGAGTGAACTGAGCGGGAAAGAACCAAAGAAGTTGGCTGGAAGTCAGGACAAACAAAACATTTGACCTAACTTCTCTTCAACAGTTCAGACACTCCCCTTGATGCCTGTGGTACTAGGGATTGAACCCAAGGGCATCCTACCCAAGAGCTACACTCCCAGCCCTATTTTATTTTTTATTTTGAAACTGTGTCTCACTAAATTGCCAAGGCTGGCCTTGAAACTGCAAATCTTCTGTCTCGGCCTCCCAAGTACTGGGATTACAGGTGTGCGCCGCTATACCAGGCTTTCAGAGATTCAGAGATTTTTAGCAACAGGAGAAGAGAACTTAAACCCTCTCATAATTTCTTCTTCCTTTGGATTCTTTTACACAAATCACTCATTTGGCCCTTATCACTAATCTTATACCATCAGTTGTACTTTTATGACAACATGGTGTATCTTCCCTACTAGATTGTAAGTACTTTGAGGAAAGGACTTTTGGCCCACAGTAGTTGAACAAAAACATTTATTAATTAATTGATTCCTAAGCTCAAGTTCCCACTGGTGCCTAATGAACCAGTATCATCGGTTCATTTGTTCTGTGAATATTTACTAAATTCCTTCTATGAGCAGGCACACATTAATCCTGGTCCAAACAGAAGATCCAACCCAAGCATGTTTTTAGCTACAAGTGATCAACCCAGATGCATATCCTAGAAGACTAACATATTCTTAGGGATGATGTTTCCTGAAAGAAGCACCTTCTATAGATATGGCCTTGTCAGAGAACACCTTCCCTAAGAGAAGGAAAAGGGAACTCACCGTGTCTGAATTAGCAGGATTAATCATGGTGGGGGGGCTGCTGATGAGACTCAGAAGCTGGGCACTGCGCCACTGTTCTGCCCCCTGGTTCCTCCGGACAAAGAGGAAGTGCAAAGAGAGCAGGGCTCCACTCACAGCCTATGGGAAAAGGCAAATAAATCCTTAATGCCAAAGATGGGGACAAATATTCATGCTCAAGGAGTTCCCCACTCTCTTGGGGAACCTGCCTTTGTGTGAGGCCCAAATTCTTCTGTCAGCTTCTTCAGAGGGTGGTCATACTCCAAGACCATCTGGCCCAGACGAGCAAAACTGGGATCACTGTAAGAAAGCAAAGGAGAGAGGATCTATAGGCCTTAACTATGATATAAATGCACATGTTTGCATATAAGATATAGACAATTGCATAGGCTGGCATTCCCCACCACCTCCAAAGACAGACATACGAAACTGTGAATTGTATATACAGACACACCACTCCAGACTTCAGTGTACTAAACTGTGGTTAGATAAAACCATATAATTTGGGGGCAGGTCAATGAAAATATGTCCTTTGAAGCACCGAAAATAGAGTTGCATTCATGATAATATATTTGCATAAACTAGTCAAAAATCAAGTAATATGCCCAGACCCAAATCTGTATACAACCCAAAGATATATATATATCAACCCAAAGATATATATATATATATTCAAAGCTAAAGGGTAAGGCATATACCCAAGTATCCATCCAAACATGTGGGAATGCATACACACAGAGAACAATGTGCCATATCCCATTCTAATCCCTCTGGTATTCATTTTTCAGCCCTTAAATACTTATATTTGTACTAATGAAGGAGGGCAGAATTGCAGATAATCCAAAATTCATTTATATTTGGCTTCAAATGTATTATCATACATTACTTACCTCTAATGGCTTAATCATACATTACTTACCTCTAATGGCTTAACCTTTCTAGTATTAGTCCTACCAATACTAAAATGAATTGCCTTTACTTTTTGTAATAACATGAAAAGCAGAATGGAAGCCAATCCAGGATTAAAAGTAGAACACAGATAATGCAAACTGGACAATCCACAAGTAGATATTCAAGAGTTAACTATACGTAAAAGTATACCTTGTTTGCCCTGGGCCATCATGTAGATGATAGGTTCATATGAGAAGTCATGGCATCTGTTTCCTTTGGTTCCATCCCTTACCTCCCTTAACTCACCTGTGCCCATGCAGCATCTCATGGGCACAGTTGTATGTGCCAATGAGTAGTCGTCGATCCTCAATCCGTGACAGAAGTAAAATAACTGAGGTGTAAGTCACAATCAAATCCAGGTAACTCCGAGTAAAGTCAAAGTTGAGATTCTACAAGGAAAATACATAGGAACCCAAGGACAGCATGGCTAACTACTCACATAGAGAACAATGTGAACAATGTGGATCTCCCTATCTCCCCAACCATTCCAGACTATGCTAAATAGACCCGCAATGGGTCTATGTTGAAGTAGGAACTGACAGGATTGAAAATTCAGAAGAAAATTGGAACAAAAGTCAGGGGCTGCTGGGCGTGGTGTTGCACGCTTGTAATCCCAGTGCTTGGGAGGCTGAGACTAGAGGACCTCGGTTCGAGGCCAGCCTCAGCTACTTAGTGAGGCTAACTCAGGGAGACCCTGTTTCAAAATAAAGAATAAAAAAATAGAACTGGGGGTATAGCCCAGAGGGGAGGTAGAATGCCCCTGGGTTCAATCTCCAGTACTGAAAAAAAAGGCAGGGGCTAAATATGAGCTCAAGATACACAGAAATGGGAAAAGAGTAGTATTTGAGGGTGGGAGGAAATGAAGAAAAGGGTTTTGTAGCTATGGCTATTAGGGATTGAACCCAGGGGGGTTCTACCTCTAGCTACACTCCCAGCCCTTTTTTTTTTTTTTTTTTTTTTGCAGTACTGGGGGTTGAACTCAGGGGCATTCTACCCCCAAGCTATACCCCCAGCCCTATTTTTTATTCTTTATTTTGAAACCGAGTCTCACTAAGTCGCGGAGTGCCTCACTATGTAGCTGAGGCTGGCCGCGAACCCGGATCCTCCGGTCTCAGCCTCCCAAATGCTGGGATTACAAGCGTGAGCCACCACGCCCGGCTCTCCCAGCCCTTTTTAATTTTTATTTTGACATATGATCTCCCTAAATTGCTGAGACTGAGACTTCCTGTCTCAGCCTCCCAAGTGTGTACCACCATGCCCAGTGTAATTCTTATATTAATTAAATCACATTGTTGTTGTATGTGTTTTTGTCTTGTTTTGTTTTGTTTTGTGGTACTTGGGATTGAACCCAGAGGCATTCTATCTTCAAGCTATTCCCCCAGCCTGATTTTATTTCTTATTTAGAAACAGAGTCTCAAAAGGTTGATAAGAGTCTCACTACTTGTTGAAGCTGTCCTCAAACCTGCGATCCTCCTGACTCAGCCTCCCAAGTACAAGGATGATAGGCATGCGCCACTACCCCAGGCTGCTGATATATTTAACATGAAACTACATTTTAACTTCAGCATTTTGTGTGTGTGTGATTCTGGGAACTGAACCCAAAGGCATTCTACCTCTGAGCCACACCCCAGCTCTATTTTACTTTTTATTTTGAAACAGATCTCTCTAAATTACTGATGCCTTGAACCTGCAATCCTCCAGTCTCAGCTTCCCAAGTACTTGGATTACAGGTGTGCACCACCATCCCCAGATAATGTTAGCACTTTTTATGAAAGAATTATGGTCCTAGGAAGAAACAAATGAAATGTCAATTCTTCCAGCCCCATCCCCAAACTAGACCTAGCTTTTTCTTTAATTCTATGGTAGAAGGAAATTGCAAAGGATCTTACGATATCAAAATGGCACTGGCAGGCATCAATCGTGTTGAGCAGTTCATATACATGGTCCTGGGGAGGAAATTGAAGATGAGAGTGAATAAAGAGAAAGTAACATGTACTGGAATTTGAGGGGAGGAGACTGCTACCTTAGAGGTCCTAAAGAGCCATCAGATAAAGAAAGAGAGGTATTGTTAAAAAAGAGGGAGGAAGTTTCTCTTCTGTAAACCATCAGTAGCCCCTCTCAGGCTACCTTGCCAAATGCCCATGTGTTCACAGGCACAAGTCGCTACTATAATACGCCCACTGTCTCTGATCCTATCATCCCTGTGCCCATTCTTCCACAGGACAAAATGGAACAACTTTGAAAAAAAATGTTTGCAAGTTTCTTATAAAATTAAGGACCCAGCAGGCGTGGTGGCGCACGCTTGTAATCCCAGCATTTGGGAGGCTGAGACCGGAGGATCTGGGTTCAGGGCCAGCCTCAGCTACCTAGTGAGGCACTCTGCAACTTAGTGAGACCCCGTTTCAAAATAAAGAATAAAAAATAGGACTGGGGGTATGGCTCGGAGGTAGAATACCCCTGAGTTCAATCCCCAGTACCACAAAAAATAAATAAATAAATAATACTGTCTCATAAAAAAATCACAGCTTGCCCGGTGTGGTGGCGCACACTTGTAATCCCAGTACTTGGGAGGCTGAGACGGGAGGATCGCGGGTTCTCTGCCAGCCTCAGCTACCTAGTGAGGCCCTCCGCAACTTAGTGAGACCCTGTTTCAAAATAAAGAATAAAAAATAGGGCTGGGGATGTAGCTCGGAGGTAGAATGCCCCTGAGTTCAATCCCCAGTACCACAAAAAAATAAAATAAAATTAAGGACCCTTTTTTTTCTTCTTCTTCTTTTTTGTGAGGGTACTAGAGATTGAACCCAGGACCTCACACATGCTAAGCACTGCTGAGCTTCATCCCCAACCTAAATATACTCTTAACATTTTGTGTATGTATGTGTTGTACTAGGGATGGAATCCGGGGGTCTTCTACCTCCTAGCTATACCCCCAGATCCTCCGGTTTCAGCTCCCAAGTACTGGGTTTACAAGCATGTGTCACCACACCCAGCTCCCAGCCCAATTTTTTATTCTTTATTTTAAAACAAGGTCTCAGGTATGGAGGGCCTCACTAAGTAGCTGAGGCAAGCTGTGAATCTCCAATCCTCCTGTCTCAGCCTCTCAAGTACTGGGATTACAAGCATGCGCCACCACGCCTGGCCAAAAAAAAATTTTAAATACATATGCATATGTATTTATCACTCTTAACCTCACATTGATGTATATTTACAATGTACCAATAAAAAAGGAGAAAACATTTTTTTAAATAAATAAAGCCAAGTGTGGTGGTGCATGCCTGTAATCCCAGTATTTGGGAAGCTGAAACAGGAGGATCCCAGGTTTGAGGCCAGCCTGAGCAACTTAGCAATGCCTTCAGCAATTTAGTGAGACCCTGGCTCAAAATTAAAAATAAAATAGAGCATTCAGGAGGCTGAGACCGGAGGATGCGGGTTCGCAGCCAGCCTCAGCTACCTAGTGAGGCACTCTGCAACTTAGTGAGACTCGGTTTCAAAATAAAGAATAAAAACTAGGGCTGGGGGTATAGCTCGGAGGTAGAATGCCCCTGAGTTCAATCCCCAGTACCGCAAAAAAATAAATAAATAAATAAATAAATAAATAAATAAATAAATAAATAAATAAATAAAATAGAGCTGAGGGTGTATCTCAGAGGTAGAATGCTCTGGGTTCAATCTCCAGTACCTAAATAAATAAATAAAGGCTGGGAGTATAGCTCAGAGATAGAAGTCCCTAGGTTCAACCCCTGGTACCAATAAATAAATAAAATTTTAAAAAGTAAAAATGATTAAGCTGGAGTCATGCATGGTGATATATTCCTATAAAACCAGTACTTGGGAGACTGAGACAGGAGGATTGCAGATTCAAGGCCAATCCATAGTAATTTAGTAAAAATAAAAAAGGACTGGGGTATAGCTCAGCAGTAGAATGATAGAAAGCCCCTAGGTTCAATTCCCAGTACTACAAAAAAAAAAAAAAAAAAAGGAAAGATGGTAGTTTTTGTTTTTGTTTTTTGTGATTACTGGAAATTGAACCCAGGGGCATTCTGCCTCCAAGCTACACCCCCAGCCCTATTTTTATTCTTTATTTTGAAACAGGGTCTCACTAAATTGCAGAGGGCCTCACTAAGTAGCTGAAGCTGACTGCGAAGCTGCGATCCTCCTGTCTCAGCCTCAACAAAAAATTGGAAAAAAATATATATAGTTTAGTAAATTGAAACCAATCATAATCCATCTCCAAAGATAGTTTTTTAACAGTTTAATGGATAACATTATAAATACATCCTATGTGTATAATAACACTATGTGTACATAAACTTATGTATCTTAAAATAAAAACATGATATATCACATACTATTCTCCAAGTTGCTTCCATTTAACAATACAACTAAATATTGTTCCATATCAGTACCTCTCTTATTTTTTCAAGAACCTGTATTAAGCAACATAAATGAAAACCTACTAACAAAAGAATAGCCTCTGAAAAACTGTGATTATAGTGAGGACTTGGACCAAAAAGAGCTTACCCGAAACTCCATGACATCCACAAATGACTGGTAGTAGTTGATAAGGAATCTAATTATCTCAGTCTTTTCACGATGTACTGGTCCTAAATGTTGCTGAGAGAAACACAAAACAAAACAAAAAAGACAATTGATCAAAGTAACTCAAGAATGGAGGTAACACCTAAACATTCTTAGAGAGTTGAAATATACTGACAGGGTATTGGGAACTCTCCAATATTCCCCTGGTTTTTAAACAGACATTTTCTACCTAGATAGTATGGTTGCATGTGATCCTGACCAGAGGGCTAAATGAGAGGAAATTTCAAGGTCTCTTTCAGCTAAAGAGGTCTACTTTTTTTATCAAAGTCAAAAGAAGCAGAAAAAGAAGATGCTGAAGGTAAGGCAGGTGAGAAGTCTAGCGCTAACATTTGATAAGGGAGAAGGAAGAGATATCCCACTAAGTAGCACATTCTAAGACAAATGGCCAGGAAACAGTGGGAAACAGGAACAACAGTAAAATATGTGCACCCTGCTGGGTTGATAGAGCTGTCTTCCTCTATAAGCACAAAGTGTTCTCATGAGTCTTGCAGTGGAGAGAGGGGCAATGTTTTGTTCCAGCTCATCCTGGGAGACCGTCTTATCTCAGAAGTCTCAAGACCTAAAGCTCTATAATAACCTGAAGCCCTGTCACTGAGCCTAGGAAAAATGAAAGAAGTCTACTCCACCCCCTCCCTGCCAAGTTTGAAGAGAAGCAGTCAAAAGAGGAGAATTTGAGCCATCCAAACAAAGTCATCTCAGGAAAATGGAATAAGCAGGACCAAGTACTCACTGTGCTATTTCGGACATCTATGTTAGGAAACTTCTTGTTGATATACTTGAGAGATGATTCCATGCACTTTTCAAGTAAGAAAGGTGGCTTGGACTTGGGATCTGAACAAGTCTGCACAGATAAAACCACACTGTATTTCAACTCTTTCTCCTGCCCCTCAGAAACATACCTTCTCCTGCAGCATTCATTCCCACAATCTCTCTTAGGAGAAAACAATCCGGGAATTAATTTTTTGTGTGTGTGGTACTGGGGATTGAACTCAGGGGCATTCTACCCCCGAAGTATACCCCCAGCCCTATTTTTTATTCTTTATTTTGAAACCGAGTCTCACTAAGTTGCGGAGTGCCTCACTAGGTAGCTGAGGCTGGCCGCGAACCCGGATCCTCTGGTCTCAGCCTCCCGAATGCTGGGATTACAAGTGTGTGCCACCACACCCGGCCGGGAATTAAGTATAAAAGCATGAGAGTAAACCAAGCATGGCAGTGCACACTTGTAATTCTAGTACTTGGGTTCGAGACTGGCCTCAGCAACTTAGTGAGACTCTGTTTCCAAAAAAAAAAAGAATGAAATAGGGCTGAGGGTGTGGCTCAGAGGTAGAATGCCCCTGGGTTCCATCCCCAGTACCACAAAATAAATAAATAAATTAAATAAATAAATAAATAAACATTTAAAAGGACTAGGTGTGTAGCTTGGAGGTGAGAAGCACTGGGTTCAATCCCTAGTATCACAAAAATAAATATAATAAAATAAAGATGGGGGTGTAGCTTGGAGGTAGAATACCCCTGGGTTAATCACAAAAAAACAAAACAAAACAAAACAAAAAAAACAGAAAGTTAGGAATTTAGTTGGGTGTGCTAGCACAGGCTTGTAATCCCAGTACTTTCGAGGCTGAGACAGCAGGATCCAAGGATCACAGCCAGCCTCAGCAATTTAAGTGAGGCCCTCTGCAACTTAATGAGACCTATTTCAAAATAAAATAGGAAGCCAGGCATGGTGGTGCATGCTTGTAATCCCAGCATTTGGGAAGCTGAGACTGGAGGATCTGGATTCGCAGCCAGCCTCAGCTACCTAGTGAGACACTCCGCAATTTAGTGAGACCCTGTTTCAAAAAAAATAGGGTTGGGGGTATAGCTCGGAGGTAGAATGCCCCTGAGTTCAATCCCCAGTACCTCAAAAATAAATAAATAAAATAGGGCTGGCTGGGGGGTATTGCTCAGAGGTAGAATGCCCCTGAGTCCAATTCCCAGTACCAAAAAAACAACAGCATAAGAGTAAGTCAGATCTGAGTAACAACCTTGAAACTTGTCTGGCTGGGTGAAACTTAACATCTACTTGGTCCCAGCACAAAGAGGAAGCAGTTTCCTCAACCCTTAACTGAAGCCGGAAGGAGTGAGAAAAGCAGCTGTTCAAGAGTTAGACTGTGTGCATCTCAGTTTCACAAGTACGTCCATTATTTAAGAATCTTATCCCAACACGGGTGTGGTAGCACACACTTTTAAACTCAGTACTTAGGAGGCTGAGACTAGAGAATCATAGGTTTGAGGCAAGCCTCAGCAACTAGCAAGCCCCTCAGCAACTTAGTGAGACCCTGTTTCAAAATAAAGAATAAGAAAGACCCATTTCTGACCACCCAGTTTGACACTTCCTATCCTAAACATACAGACACACACAAACAGCATGAATTACCCCCAAATTGGTACATCAGAAGGCACTTACCTGTTTTTTTTTTTTTTAAATCTATATATTTATTTTGCTGGGCATGGTGGTACATACCTATAAGCCCAGCACTTGGGAGGCTGAGACAGAAGGATCATAGGTTTGAGGACAGCCTCAGCAAGTAGTGAGACTCTCATCGACCTAGCAAGACCCTGTTTCCAAATAAAAAATAGAATCGGGCTGGGGGTGTAGCTTGAAGGTAGAATGCCTCTGGGTTCAATCCCCAGTACCACAAAAATAAATAAATAAATTTCTTTTCCTTTTAAGGAAGTTACTCCACAAAAAATATTTCACCAGAGACCCACCTTCAGAAATCCTCAGAGTGTAGGGATTCACAATAAATAAGACCCAGGATTCTCTAAACCCCAGACCTTCATCCAAATCCCTCAGAACAGAACTATTCTCCCAGCTATCCCACCCCTACACGCAGCCCCAGCAGAAAGCAGGTGCTCTCACTGGGGTAGGGACCGTAGCTAGAAAGGAGAAGACCTCAAAAGAAGGCTCCCAAACTGTCTGGCCTGAGTAGCCTGGGTGACTTACAGCAGTAGGGTAACGACTGGACCTGCCAGCCCCAGCGTTTCAGGCACTGCTTGCTTGCTTATTTATTTATTTATTTATTTATTCATTTATTCATTTGCACTAGGGATTGAACCTGGGGTCATTCTACCTCAGAGCTGCACTGTCAGCCCTATTTTTATTTTGAAACAGGGTCTCACTAAATTGCCAAGGCTGACCTCAAACCCGTTACCCTCCTGTCTCAGCCTCCCAAATGGAGTGCGCCACTACGCCCAGCTTCCCTGCTCTACTCTTGCTGGGATGACCAGTACAAGTTCCACCCACCGCTCACACTTACCTTCTTGATGTTATACATACGGATGAGAACCCCCTGACCTCGGTCATTCAGGATAGTGAGCTTCTCTGCTAATTTGTGCTGGTAGGCAGAGGTCAAAGACATGGTGGACACTGAGAGACAGGAGCATCCAGACAGCAACGCCGATCTCCCCCACTTTCAACTTGGGTGGTGACAACCTCTGGGCGGAAAGACCCAGCCTGGCTGGTGCGCTGGTCTTCCTGTTGCCTCGCTCTGTAATTGGCTCCTGGGTGAAAGCAGCTATAATGGCTCATGGGCCCACAGAGCCTTCTTGCGCTTCCTCTTGCACACTCAGCAAAGGAGACTTCCTCATTCAGGCTGTGCAGCACTTTTGGTGAGGCTGTGAAGTGAGTGGAGGCTGGGGAGGAGGGCCAGTTTTCAAGGCTCTTCACAGTGTGGTACCAACCTCTTTGGCCCCTGCTCCTCCACAGCTGTCCTAGACAAAGCCTACACCAGACAAAACCCCACCACTCACCCCAATGCCTCTATACATTCGTTCTTCCTTTCATTTTTGTTTGTTTGTTTGTTTGTTTGTTTGTTTGTTTGTTTGTTTGTTTTGATACTAGGGATTGAACCCAAGAGACTTCTACCTCCAAGCTACACCTCCAGTCCTATTTTATTTTTATTTTGAAACAGGGTCTTGCTAGGTTGATGAGAGTCCCAGTACTTGCTGAGGCTGTCCTCGAATCTGTGATCCTCCTGTCTCAGTACTGGGATTACAAGCATGCACCACCACACCCAGCTCAATATAGAGACATTCTACCTCTGAACTACACACCCTGCTCTTTTTTATTTTTTAATTTTTGAGCTGGGTATGGTGATGCACGCTTGTAATCCCAGTTCTTGGGAGGTGAAGACAGGAGGATCTGGGTTCGCAGCCAGTCTCAACTACTTAGTGAGGCCCTCCACAATTTAGTGAGACTCTTGTTTCAAAATAAAGAATAAAAAAATAGGGCTTGGGGTGTAGCTTGGAAGTAGAATGCCCCTGGGGTCAATCCCCAGTTACCGAAGGAAAAAAAAGAAAGAAAGAAAAGAAACAGGATCTTGCTAAATTGCTGAGGCTGGCCTCAAAACTTTGATCCTCCTATCTCAGCCTCTCATGTACTGGGACTAGAGGAGTGTGTCATCACAACTGGCCACTTTCCCTCTTTTATATCCCCCTGAAGAATGCCTTTGCTAGCCAGGCATGGTGGCTCATGCCTGTAATCCCAGTACTTGGGACACTGAGGCAGGAGGATTGCAGGTTTGAGACCAGCCTGGGCAACCTAACAAGACCCTGTCTCAAAGTAAAAATAAATAAATAAAAACGGTTGGGGTAGCCGGGCGTGGTGGCGCACGCTTGTAATCCCAGCATTCGGGAGGCTGAGACCAGAGGATCCAGGTTCGAGACCAGCCTCAACTACCTAGTGAGACACCGCAACTTTGTGAGACTCGGTTTCAAAATAAAGAATAAAAAATAGGGCTGGGGGTATAGCTCAGAGGTAGAATGCCCCTGAGTTCAACTCCCAGTACTGCAAAAAAAAAAAAAAAAAAGGGTCAGGGTATAGCTTAGTGGTACAACACCCCTGGGTTCAATTCCCTATACAATGAATAAACAAAAGAATGCCACTGTTATTCCCTACTGAACCATGTTTGTTTGTTTGTTTGTTTGTTTGTTTGTTTGTTTTGAAACAAAATCTCACTAGGTTACTAGGAGTCCCCCTATATTACTGAAGCTGTCCCTGAACCTGCAATCCTCCTGTCTCAGCCTCCCAAGCAGTAAGATGTCAGGTGTGCCCCACCATGCCTGGCAAAACCCCATCATTTTTATGACCTACCTCAAATCCCATCTTCTCCCAACTATGCCATTCAATATCAGATATGTGTTATATATTGCCATATATGTGTGTATACGTGTCACATATATGTGTGTATATTGTTGTCATTCTGGGGGTTGAACCCACAGGCATTCTATGAATCTCTGAGCTACACCCTAGCCCCCTTTGTGTGTGTGTGTGTGTGTGTGTGTGTGTGTGTGTGTGTGTGTGTTACTAGGGATTGAACCCAGGGGCATTCTACCTCCAAGCTACACCTCTAGCCCTATTTTATTCCTTTAATTTGAAACAGGGTCTCATTAAGTTGCAGATGGCCTCACTAAGTTGCTGAGGCTGACCACGAACCTGTGATCCTCCCATCTCAGCCTCCCAATTACTGGGATTACAAGCCCAACTCCTTTTTATTTTTAATTTTGTTTTTTTGTTGTTGTTTTTGTGGTGCTGAGGATTGAACCCAGGGTGTTCTATCTCTGACCTACACCCCAGTCCTATTTTATTTCTTATATTGAAACAGGGTTTCACTAAATTGCTAAGGGCCTCACTAAATTGCTGAGGCTGTCCTCAAACCTGTGATCCTCCTGTCTCAGTCTCCCAAGTATTGGGATTAAGGCATGTGCCAACATACCTGATTTATTTTTTACTTTGAAACAGAGTCTAGCTAAGTTTCTGAGGCTGGTTTCAAACTGTGATCTTTCTTCTCAGTCTCCCAAGTACTGGGATTACAGGTATACACTATCATGTCTGATTCCTTAATTTTCTTTATAAGCTTTACAATGCTCTAGTATAGTGATTCCCAATGTGTAATCCAGCAGCAACAGCACCTCCTGGAAATTTGTAGAAATGCAAATTCTCTGCCCCATCCCAGACCTATCAAATCCAAAACTCTGAAGTGGGTCCAACACTCCCTTTTAACAAGCTCTCCAAATGATTTCAAAGCACCCTCAAGTTTGAGAACCACTACTCTAGTACAGGAATAGTTAAAGGTGCTTAAGACACTGAGATCAAGCCAGGCATAGTGGCACACACCTGTAATCCCAGTACTTGGGAGGCTGAGATAGGAGGAGCACAGGTTTCAGGACAGCCTAAGCAAGTAGTGAGACTCTCATCAACCTCATGAGACCTGTTTCAAAATAAGAATAAAGACGAGCGTGGTGGCACATGCTGTAATCCCGGTACTTAGGAGACTGAGACAGGAGGATCACTGGTTTAAGGAGAGTCTCAGCAAATAGTGAGATTCTCATCAACCTAGCAAGACCCTGTTTCAAACTAAAAAAATAAATAAAATTGGGCTAGGGGGTAGCTCAGAGGTAAAATGTCACTGGGTTCAATCCTCAGTACCAAAACAAAAAAACAAGAAACTGAAATCAATCCCTGTCCTCTGTTGACAGATCTGTGGAAGGGCCAAGAAATATGGATTTATATGAGCATGGTGGTTCATGCTTGTAATCCCAGTACTTGAGAGGCTGAGATAGGAGGGTTGCAGGTTTGAGGACAGTCTCAGCAACTTAGTAAGACCCTGTTTCCAAATAAGAAATAAAATCTGGCTGGGGGTAAATCTGCATTTATAAGTACCCTAGGGAATTTGTGTGCCAGAGTTCCAGGGTACACATGTTGAAAAGAACTGATCTAGAACAACTCCTCTTGGACACAGCAACCACTCCATAAATGGGCTGTTTTCTATGATGAATTAGGACCAAATTGAGAAATAAATCCAATGAATAAGAGCCACATTAACCATTAAGATTAACAAAAGGAAATTAATAATGGCCCTTAAATCTTAGAGGATGGAATAAATTTTAGCACTAAAATATTCTTGCCATTCAAACTAAGCCACAACCCCCAACTCAAGTAGACCTTCAAGTCATTTCAAGTTCCCTTCAAAACAAAAAGCTAATGGCCCGAGGAAAAAAATCTAAATCAGACAGAGTTGCCTTTGCATCCATCTCTTTTCCAATACCTTTTGTCTTCTTATTCCCATTTTCCACATCCAGAACTCTCATATTTTCCCAATAAATCCTTGATATAGGAGAAGTAAGAGAAGAGTCAGGGCTAATCAATGTTTTATTTAAGGAACTTAACATGTTTGCTCCCAAGAGAATGTTTTTTGTTTGTTTTGGGAGTTTGTTTGTTTTTTTTTTGCAGTACTGGGAGTTGAACTCAGGGGCATTCTACCTCCGAGCTATACCCCCAGCCCTATTTTTTATTCTTTATTTTGAAACAGGGTCTCACTAAGTTGCGGAGTGCCTCACTAGGTAGCTGAGGCTGGCCACGAACCGAGATCCTCCGGTCTCAGCCTCCCAAATGCTGGGATTACAAGCGTGTACCACCACGCCTGGCTGAGAATGTATTTTTTAAAGGAACAGCAAGATGGCAATGCTTAACGCATTGAAATTTGAAACATCTCTAAGAGAGTCTTTGGATTTGGGGAAAAGAGAATCTGTCTTCCAGTTTATTTGTCAGCCTGGCATAATGTGATATTGGCCCTGAAGGTTTGAATCACCTGTTGTTATCAAAGCAACCCATGTTCTATTGAAGACATCTGCAGGATTTCTATTGGCCGTTTACCTTGATGGGGGAGAATAAAGAGCAGGCTGTCAGAGGCCAGCATTTAGGCCGCTGAAGAGCAGCATAGCACCAGTCTTCTCAAGGTTAGTACTATTCCATCGGCTCTTTTTATTTATATTCCTTAACCTGAAGATTTTTTAGCTGAAGATCCTCCAAACCAAGACAATTTTAACTTCCTGCTGTCCCCAAATAGGTACTCCCCAACCTAATGAGGACCTCAATTCTCAATCTACTGTGAATATGCTGTGTTCATTTCTGCCTTTGCTGATGCTGTATGCTTTCCCTGTTGCTGACCCTAATCCTATTCAATCTTCATAATCTAGCTCAACAGTCCCAGGTCCAGCCCTGCTGAACTCCTACAGCGTTTGGTATATGTCACATTCTTTACATCTAAACCAAGTTCTGCTTTAAATTGTCCATTATTATATTATACTGCCTCCTCAGCTAGAGTGAAAGATTTCTAGAGCCTGGAAACACTTATTCTCCTATACTTGGTAAATGCGAAAAGCCTACACTTTGATATCAGTCAGATTTGGGCACAAATGTAGTTTACTGCAGTGGGCTGAGCCGTATGACTTAGAAGGAAAGAGGCCAAGTTCTGAAGCCGAGTTGCTTCAGTTCATATCCCAACCTTGGTCATGGATCCGCTGACCCACTTCCCTGCCTGTAAAGTGGAGATGGTATTGATAACAGTTCTTATCTCATGGTGCTAAACTGTATATTAAATAGATTAGTACATGCAAAGTGATACCCTAATTATTTACTACAGACCAGGTACTTTCAATGCTTCACATGCATTATTCAAACAATATTAAAAATGCTATTCAAACTTGTACTAGCGTTGTAACTATCAAAGCTAGGTTATCAGCCAGGCATGGTGGCACACACTTGTAATCCCAGTACTTGAGAGGATGAGACTGGAGGATTGCAGGTTGGTAGCCAGCTTCAGCTACTTGGTGAAAGCCTCCACAACTTAGTGGGACCCTGTTTCAAAAATAATTAAAAATAGGGGGTGTAGCTCGGAGGTTGAATGCCTCTGAGTTCAATTCCTACTACTGCAGGGGGGAAAAAAGCTAGGCTATCACTACTGAGTTGATTAGGCTATCATCACTGAGTTGACTTCCTAATCTGCAAAATGGTGATAATCCTTCATACAACCTTGAAGGTGATTAAATGACTTGGCAAATGTAAACATTTGGCTGAAGGCCTAGTACGTTGGATTAGGAATGCCAATAAACTAGAATTTTGATTTTTGAGTAGGCAGTAAGCTTGTAACATCACTTTCTGTGGAATTCTACTTGGTATCCCAAAGAAAAAGGCCAGGTTTTAGGATAGACCTAATCATGCCACCTGATGGTCTTTAGAGAAACTTTATTGGGATGATTATGTAGCAGTTCCTCCTGTGAGCTGGAGTAGCCCTTCTAAAGGCATTTAATTACCCCAGAGCAAGGCCTAGTAACCCTGGCTGCAAATCAGAATCTCCCCATGGAACCCTTTTAAAGCCACACTCAGCCAGACTCCCCTCTTGAGATTCTGATTCAGTAGTTCTGGAGCGGCATTAAAGCATCGTCACTTTAAGACTCCTTGATGATGCTCATGTGCAATATTGAGAACTGCTTCTCTAAGACTCCACTGTGACATCAAAACCTTCCAGATCTCTGAGAAACCATAGAAACTATGGTGAGAGGAGAGGAACTGAACAGAAAGCTTGAAAAGCAAGCTGATTCCTACCATTGTTGACTGACAGGTACTTTCCATCTCCTCAAACCTCAACTGTTTGCCTTGTGTGTCCTACAGAGAGACTGTCTTCCTCCTCTAGCAACACTTCCTGTGGGATCCTCAAGAGACACTACTTCAGGAATAAGGTAGGTCTCACTGAGAGCCTTTGGGTTATGTTTAAAGTGTCAAGTGGCATCAAGGTTGGAGTGCTCTTGCCAAGTCAGACATGTGTTAAGCCAAATGTCCTTCCTCACAGTCTTGGCCTCCTTATGTGGAATATTCAGCTATTAATAACCAGGTAAAGCCAAGTGTGGTAGTGCATACTTGTAATCCCAGTACTTGGGAGGCTGAGACTGGAGGATCTGGGTTCGCAGCCAGCTTCAGCCACTTAGTGAGGCCCTCTGCAACTTAGTGAGACCCTGTTTCAAAAAATAAAGAAAAAACAAATAGGGCTGGGGGTGTAGCTCAGAGGTGGAATGCCCCTGGGTTCAATTCCCAATACCGCAAAACAAAAACAAAAACACCTAGGTGAATATACTAGGCATGGTGGCGAACGTCTATAATCTCAGTCCTTGGGAAGCTGAGGCAGGATGCGATAATTTAGACTTTGTTTCAAAACAACAAAAAAATACAAAGGGCTAGGGTTGTAGCTCTTGGGTAGAACACTCCTGAGTTCAATCTCCAGTACCAAAAAATAATAATTAGGTGAATGATCCACCAGCATCACAAATTTGTCACTGCCTGTTTTGAAACAGTCTTTATTAAGACCAGACTTACCAGTCTGGTCAAAGTCACTTTTTTTTTTTAATGTGTGTGGCACTAGGGATTGATCCCAGGGGCATTCTACCTCTGAGCTATACCCCCATCCCAATTTCATTTTTATTTTGGAACAGAGTTTTGCTAGGTTAATGAGTTTCACTACTTTCTGAAGCTGTCCTCGAACCTGCGATCCTCCTCTCTCAGGCCTCCCAAGTATTGGGATTACAGGCGTATGCCACTACACCCAGCTAAAGTCATACTTTTCTAGACTGCTGCCTAAAATGATGTTTCAGGATTGTCCGAAGACTACTTCTGGGTATGATGCACCTTTTCCATTATCTTTAAAAATCCAAGGATACAGGGCCCTTGGTTCAATTCCCAGCACCACCAAAAAAAAAAAAAAAAAAAGGCTGGGCTGGGCAAGTGCACACCTGTAATCTCAGTACTTGGGAAGCTGAGACAGGAGGATTGCAGGTTCAAGGCCATCTTCAGCAATATAGCAAGGCCATCAGCAACTTAGATCCTGTTTGTTTTGTTTTGTTTTTTGGTGTTACTGGGGATGGAACCCAGAGGTATTCTATCTCTGAGCTACACTTCCAGACCTTTTATTTGGAAACAGGGTCTCACTAAGTTGCAGATGGCCTCACTAAGTTGCTGAGGTTAGCTGTGAACTTGTGATCCTCCTGTTTCAACCTCCCAAGTACTGGATTACAAGCATATGCCACTATGTTTGAGACCCTGCTTCAAAATAAAAAAAAAAAAAATTAAAAATAGGGCTGGGGCCAGCTCAGATGTAGAATGCCCCTGGTTTAATCCCCAGTGCCACAAAAAAATAAAAATAAAAATAAAGATAACTATATAATGGATTATACTGCAGCCTTTATTTTCCAGGAAGTCAATTTACTTTATAGTAAGTGTTCATGTCTCTAATAATCATTAATATACAGTGAAAGCTTTAAAGAAGCACCCTGGCTTGTGTTTCTGAAAGCCACCTGATTCTAAATCCCTGGATTTAATCACCAAAATGCCCTAAGGAAAATCTGACATTTAACAGTCTAGCTCTGTGCCCTTTGTCTATGCCCTAGGCATAATGCAAAGCAGAATTGAAATGGGCTATTCTAGGACTTTTCTATCCCAACTGCTTATGCCAGTCTTCCTTGATCTTTTTTCCCCCTGATCAAACTATACATCCCTGCTTTGCAGAAATCTCAGCTCTAGCTGTTGCCTGGAAACTTGGAAGTCCTTGAAAGGAATGTCTGCTAGGAGAGCTAAAGACACTTAGCCATAGGGGAAAGTTGGCCTCCTATTGGCAATAAAATGCAGCATATTTGCGATGGTGTATTTTTAGTTCACTTCTAGGAGTCTTCTTTGTTAACACAAGTTTAGAGATTTCAGACAGGCATTCTCAGGTAATTATAAAGTAGCCTGAATTTGACCACGGTATTATTCAGTCTTCTGATGTTCTCTATCAAAAGTGGCTATACTGACCTATCTGATGTCCCTGGGTTCAACCTCCAGTACCACAAAAAATAAAATATGTGAGACTATGTAAAAATGTTGATTTGGGGTCTTCTAAGGAATGGAAGCACTGAATTTCCCCTATTAGCATTCTTCCCTGGCAAAGAGCTTTATTTAGGTAAATTGGAGAAAGAAAGGAGTAATGATGAACTGTAAAGGGACCACCTGCCCCAGCCTTGCTTTCTCCAATACTCAAGCTTACAGCAGTAAACATCTTATCCTAGGTCTGTGAGTTTTCCAAGGATCCTTGCCTGTTCAATACACTACTTGGGAGCCAATAACTCTTTAAATAATCTGTAATACCCAGGTGTGGTGGCACACTGTAATCTCAGTACCTGAGAGGCTGAGACAGGAGCATCACAGGTTCAAGGACAGCCTCGACAACATAGCAAGACTGCCAGAAACCTAGGGAAACCCTGTTTCAAAACAAAATAAAATAGGGCTGGGATGTAGCTCAAAGAGAACGCCCCTAAATTCAATCCTCAGTACCTATGTATAAATTATAAAGATTATGTATAAATGTTGATTTGGGGTCTTCTAAGGAGGAAAGCAGTGAATTTCCCCCACTGTCCAGGCTATTGCTTTAGTAATTCAAAATGTTCATAGGTAAGACTTGAGATATCACCAGACGTGGTGGCACACACCTGTAATCCCAGTACTTGGGAGACTGAAACAGGAGGATAGCAGGTTCGAGGACAGCCTCAGCAAGTAGTGAGGCTCTCATAAACTTAACGAGACCCTGTTTCAAAAATGGCTTGGGGTATAGCTCAGATAGAAATACCTACATCTTTTACATCATTTTTCTTTTGAGAACAGAAAATAATCCTGAGTCAAGATAACCTGACCTTAAATATCAATCTTTCCTTTGCCAACCTTTGCTTCCTGCCATTTAGACCTCATGGAGCCAGAAGCTTTAAAAATATGTCCTTATGTCCCGAACCACAGGATGCCAGCCAGCAGGTTACAGTACCATCTAGCATCATGCAAGAAGGTAAGTATTCCTGATAAGAATGGTAAGTCACCAGAAGGAGAAAATAAGCTCATAATAGAAAAAGTTAGTCGGATGTGGTGTCATATGTCTATAATCCCAGCTACTTGAGAGGCTGAGGCAGGAGAATTGAAAGTTCAAGGTCAGCCTGAGCAACTTGGCAAGACCCTGTCTCAAAATAAAACTTAAAAAGGGCTGGGGGGCCGGGCGTGGTGGCGCACGCTTGTAATCCCAGCATTCGGGAGGCTGAGACCGGAGGATCCGGGTTCGTGGCCAGCCTCAGCTATCTAGTGAGGCACTCCGCAACTTAGTGAGACTCGGTTTCAAAATAAAGAGTAAAAAAATAGGGCTGGGTGTGTAGCTTGGAGGTAGAATGCCTCTGAGTTCAATCCCCTGTACCGCAAAAAAAAAAAAAAAAAAAAAAAAG
>PVLC010023767.1:0-25321 GCA_004027655.1 Graphiurus murinus | reverse complement strand
TGATGCTGTGTCATCTGGGTTTTGGGGTCTATGGGGGTACTCAAGGTTGGCCCTCAGTATTTATGTCACAAAGGTTGCTCAATAAAGTTGAACATTTGTTCCCCTTGCAAGGTGTGTGTGTGTCTGTCTGTCTTTTCTGTTTAAGCTTCCAGTGCGGACTGCAGAATGAGGAAACTGAGGCAGCAGCTGGCCTGCTCCATTGATATGCAACAGGAAAAAGAGGAAAAGAAAAGAGAGAAGGTAAAGTGTAACAGAGAGGAATATGGGGGGGGAGGAGCTTGTGAAATGAGTAAGGAGGGGGTTCAATGATGGCTCCCTGCTGCTCAGGATGTTCCTGTTCTGATGGCTGGGGACACAATTGGATAATGATGGTCTGCGTAGCTAGCAGGAAGTTGGTGGGAGGGGCTGTCGGCAAAGATGACAGCCGCCGTTCCCAGTGCACGCAGGCTCCCCTCTCCAAGTTTGTGTTCGAGTTTCCAGTATTCCTTCTCTTCCTTCCGTCAAGAAGCAGGATTCACGGCTGTCCTCTTTCCTCCTTTGCGCCATCGCTCACTGTTCCATCTTTGGGGCAGAACATAGACGCTGACCCGCTGGAGCTTCTGCCAACTGTTCCATGGGGGTTTCTGGTCACTGTGAGGGTTGTGGCAAGCCCCACCTGGGTAGTTCGTGGAGATCTGGGGACAACGCCATGCCTGGGGTGTTAGCTGTGTTCCCATGTAGTTAGCCGCTCACAGTGTCTGGCTCATGCCCGCTGCTCCTTCCACAGCCTAATTCTTCTGCGCGGTGCTGATCGACCGCTGCGCAGGGCGCAGGGCCACAGCACCGGGCACGGGGCTGTAGCAAGTTCCCTTGCCCTCCTGAGTCCGCTTTTTTGATATTCTTTAGGTGTAGTTCATATTTCACTTTTTGTTGTATTTTTCTTCTGTTAAGGTGTTCCTTATATGGTAAGTTTAGTTAGAAATCACAGCATCTGGGGAAAGCTGTTTCATTCAGTTGCCATCATGGATCTCTCTCCTCTGTACATACACAATCTTATGAGAGTCAATCACTGTGCTGAGCATGGGCAGGAGGGGAGGGGAAAAGAATAGAGTGGAAACTTGCAGAGTGCTCAATGCCAGCATGTACCTAACAAAGATATATGATGACAATATACCAATAAAAAAATACAAAAATTCTTTATACTGCTTTGTTCATAAGAAAAACATATTTATTTGATAAGATCATATCTGGCAAGCTTAAGTAAAATGTTAAGTTAATAGCACCAGATTAATGAAAAGTTAATTATAAAATAAGACTAGACTTACAGAAGTAAAAGGTTTAAAAATCTCATCAATAATGTTCGGAAGAAAATATATCCATAGCCCCTATTCTGCATATATTATCTAGAAGCAGCCAACTCTTACTTTTCCTAGGTAAGGTCCTGTGCCATAAAGCAAGCACTAGCACATTAAAAATGTGCCATAATTCCCTACATTTTTCAGACCATAATGAAAAATTAGAAATCAACAATGCGAAGACCCAGAAAAATTATATATATATATATATATATATATGGAGACTGAATATCACAGTTCTGAATGAGGACTGGATCAGTTAAGAAATAAGGGAGGAAATAAAAAATTCCTAAAACCAAATGAAAATAGTGACACAACATATCAAATTCTCTGGGACATTTTGATGGCAATATGAAAATGAGAATTAAAAGCACTGAATAGTCATATAAGAACAGAAAATTACAAAATAAACAACCCAATGACAGATTGCAATGTCCTCCAAAGGCAGACAGTCTAAACCCAAAGACAGGAGAAGACAGACACTTATTAAAGTGAGAGTAGAAATCAATAAAGTAGAAGACAATAAAAAAGAAAATATAAAATACCAAAATCAAAAGCTGGTTTCTTGACAAACTAACCATAGATAGGCCAGTAACCTACCTAACAAAAAGAAAGAATCAACCCAAATTACTAAAATACGATTAAAAATGTTGATATCATCACAAAAGGGTAGAGGATCATCAGAAACACTTTTGAAAAAATAAACTCCAAAAAATAGGAAACCTAAAAGATATTGACTATTTTCTAGACACATACAACCTTCTTAAATTTAATCAAGAGGATAGAGAAAAATTAGATCTATCAATAGCAAGTAAAGAGATTGCAAAAGCTTGAAGTGCCTACCCATTAAAGAACGTCCTGGGTCCAGATGGATTCCCAACTGAAATTTAAAAAACCTTTATAGAAGATCTAATCCTAATACTAGCCAAAGTATTGCATGACATAGTAAGAGACAGGATTCTCCCAAAGACATTCTATGAAGCTAGTACCACATTAACACCAAACCCAAGAAAGAAATCTCAAAAAAAATTACAGACCAATGTTGGTGATGAACTTAGACTCAAAACTTCTAATCAAAATACTAGCAACATGAACTCAAAACATCAATAAATTATACACCACCACCAAGTTGGGTTCACTACAAGGATACAAAATCATATGAAAAAAATCCATGTAAGTCACCATACAAACAGAACTAAGGACAAAAGTCACATGATCACTTCAATAGATGTGGAAAAAGCATTCAGCTAAATCCAACACCCATTCATGCTACGAACACTGCAGCCATTTGAAATAGAACAAACTTACCACAACACCCTAAAGGCAATATAAAATAAACCCACCACCTGCATCATATTGAATAGGAAAAACCTGTGGATTCTCTTTAAAATCAGAAGAAAGACTAAAATGCCCACTATCACCACTACTTTTCAATATATTACTTGAGACTCTAGCTAGAGCAATAAGGCAACAGAAATCAATCAAGGGAATGCAAATAGTAAAAGGAGAAGTGAAATTATCTCTATTTGTAGATGGCATGGATCCTATACTTAGAAGACCCAATAAACTCAACCACAAAAACTTTCGAACTGATTAACAAATTCAGGAAGTGTTTGCATATAATACCAATGTAAAAAAATCAGAAGATTTTCTATATTCCAACCATAAATCCACTGAAAAATATCCAGAAAACAATTCAATGCACAGTAACCTCAAAATCAATAAGATACATAGGAATAAACCTAATGAAAAAGGTAAAATACATCCATAATAAAAATTATAAAATACTAAAGAAAGAAACTGAATGAAATCTTAGAAAACAGGAGGATCTCCCATGCACTTGGAGAGACAAAAATGTCATAAAATTGGCCATCTAATCAAAAGTGACCCAGGTACTTCAGGTGAGCAGAGCTTAAAGCTAAATCTCCTAGGTACACTGGCTTTTTCATATTGCTGGGGTGGGTCCTTTACATTCTAGTCAACATCACTATTTTATCAAAGTGAGAAATAGAAGCAAATAAAAATCATCATCATCATCATCATCATCATCATCATCATCATCATGAAGACTAAAGATTTCTTATACTATTTTATTGGTAATGACAAGACTGCAGAGCTCTGCATGTAGTCCTGCTCTCCTTCCTTGATGTTATGAATATCATGCTCTTGGTCAGAAAGTACACGGTTTTCTCCCTGCGAAGTTGCAAGCAGTAGCTCAAATACATCCATGTGAACACACTATCTCCTAGTCTATCCACATGTCCACACTTAACAAAACAGTCCTTTTCATTGTGAGCCCCTTGTATCTCCATGTACTCTCTTCTGTACTTCTTAGGCTTGCTTGGCTGATTTTGCTAATCCTAATGCTTTGATGATGTACTTCTCTGCATTCACCAGTGCAGGATTCCCAGCTCTCAGCCACATTGTTTTCACTAGAAGAGACCCCATCTATGGAAACTCTGCTTTTCCTAGGTATGGAAAAGATAATCTCCTAATGTTCTGAGGATTATGTGAATTGTGTGCACCTGTAAAATGCAAAATGTTTATCTTTAGCTAAATATTTGTGAATATCTTTTGATATAACAATGAAAAATGCTATTTATTCTAATGGACCAGGAGGAAAGCAGGTGTAAAGAAATATACTGGAGAATGTTTGATAAATGCAAATTCATGACTCAGACATCATTTGTAATAGTACTACAATATAACTTTATTATAGAATAAAAATGTCACAGTAATACAAAAACAAATAATTTGAACACTGCCCAAAAAGGTATTTGTGATTTTATTCCTATAAAAATGGGATTACAGAAAAAGTCATGCTGCTATGTTACTTAATAGTGTGCTATGTCTCTTCACTGTCTTTTGTTTTCCGTAGCCGAATCTAAAGTGGTCGAGTTTCAAAGTTTTTACAGGATATTATTTCTTGCATTTAATTTCAGTATTAAAACATTATAATCTACTCAGTTTCATTTTATAAATGACATTAAAACATGAGAAATCCACTTTATTCTTCCTTTAAAAAGATACAGAGAACTAGCACTCATGAAACATTTTCTTATCATACAATGATGTCAAAATTCTGTATTCTGTTTTTTTAAAGATCAAGAGTCTAATCTTAGTAAATGTTGAGAGGAAATACACTTATAGACTTTGTAAAGGGTTGCCATTTTTCTCGGGTGTCTGAAGATTTTAAAATTTTTCCAAAGCAGATAGTATCAAAGGCTGCAAAAGATTGTGAACATGAACATTCACCAAAATTTTAACAGACTAGCAAGTTTTTTTTTCTCCTATGGAACACTGGCAAATGGTTTATTTCTCATATTGTCAACTTGTTTTCTTATCTGAATACAGAAGCACAGTGACTGGAACCCACACAGCAGGCTGAGTGGCCTCCCCATTACAGTTTAACCACAAAGCCAATCACCTTTAGATATTCCTGAAGACTTTTATATTTAACATTAAACTCTCCTGAAAAAAAAAGTGATGTTAATGATGTATTCCTTGCTAGAATAGGATCTGAATCTTCTGGTGCAGCAAAAAGTGGCAGTAATTTTTCATATATTAATTAGGAAATAGGAGGTAAATAAATGAATGTATGGGATTTTCCCTTCACAAATTTTAATCCTGTCAATATAAAAATATTCCCACTAGATATGACTCTTCCTACAACTTCAATGTTTTTTTCCTCTTAGGAAACACACAAATATATTACACAATTGTTTGAAATGAAAATTGTCCTGTATAATATTATAGATTAATGTAAGATCTGTAAATTTTAGTTCCTTAGTTGATTCTAGCATCATTCTCTATCATCATTGACTTTTTATATGTGAAAAAACAGTATCCACATTTTTTGCTGATAGAAATAATTTTTCTTGTAAACATTCTGGTGAATTATTTGAAGTATTTTGGAATGCAATTTTTCCATATTTACTTTGTGTATATGGATTTTAGGTATGATTTCTCGGGTGAGACATAAAGCATGTATTTTCTCTTCAGCATGGATTTGCTGATATGCAACAAGAGATATGGAGCAATGAAAAGATACACTGCATTCTTTCCATTTAGAGAGATTGTCAACAATGTAGATTCTCTGACGAACAACGAGATGTGAGGTATCTGTGAAATATTTGCTACATTCTTTACATATGTAGGTTTTATATCCCATGTAGATTCTCTTATGATAAACGAGACTTGAGGAAGAAGGAAAATACTGCATCATTCACATTAGTAAGGTGTTATTCCACTGTGGATTCTTTCCTGCTTTACAACTAATGAGGTATGAGCAAAAAATTAATGCATTTCTTATGTTTGTAGGGTTATTCTCCAGTGTGGAATCTCTGATGAATAATTAGAGTTGAGCAAGCAGAAAAAGATTTATTTTATTATACATTTGTACAATTTCTCTCATCTCATATGGTTTTTGTTATGCAAAATTAGAGTTGATGAGGAAAACAAGTTACTGTATTATTTATATTTCTATATTTTCCCCTGTGTGGATTCAGTGGATCTTTATAAGAGTTGTTATGAGCAAAAACGTGAGTGCATTATGTTTGTAGGCACACACTGTTTGTAGTACACACTGCCTCCCCAGTGTGTACTCTCTTATGGGTAGATAGATGTGAGAAGACAGAAAAAGATTTACCATGTTCTTTACATTTGTAAGGTTTCTCTCCAGTATGAATTATCTTATGCTTAGTCATCGTTGAGGAAGAAGAAAAAGATTTACCACATTCATTACATTTGTAGGGTTTCTTTCCAGTGTGGAATCTCTTATGCTTAGTTAGATTTGAGGAAGAAGAAAAAGATTTAGCACATTCTTTACATTTGTAGGGTTTCTCTCCAGTGTGGAATCTCTTATGCTTAGTTAGATTTGAAGAAGAAGAAAAAGATTTACCACATTCTTTACATTTGTAGGGTTTCTCTCCAGTATGAATTCTCTTATGTGTAATTAGTGTTGAGGAAGAAGAAAAAGATTTACCACATTCTTTACATTTGTAGGGTTTCTCTCCAGTGTGGACTCTCTGATGCTTAGTCATAGTCGAGGAAACAGAAAAAGATTTACCACATTCATTACATTTGTAGGGTTTCTCTCCAGTGTGAATTCTCTGATGTTTAATCATAGTTGAAGAATCAGAAAAAGATTTACCACATTCTTTACATTTGTAGGGTTTCTCCCCAGTGTGGATTCTCCTATGCATAGTTAGATTTGAGGAACAAGAATAAGATTTACCACATTCATTACATTTGTAGGGTTTCTCTCCAGTGTGAATTGTCTGATGTTTAATCATAGTTGAAGAATCAGAAAAAGATTTACCACATTCTTTACATTTGTAGGGTTTCTCCCCAGTGTGGATTCTCCTATGCATAGTTAGATTTGAGGAAAAAGAAAAAGATTTACCACATTTGTTACATTTGTAGGGTTTCTCTCCAGTGTGGACTCTCTTATGGGTAGTTAGATTTGAGGAAGAAGAAAAAGATTTACCACATTCTTCACATTTGTAGAGTTTCTCTCCAGTGTGGACTCTCTTATGCTTAGTTAGATTTGAGGAAGAAGAAAAAGATTTACCACATTCTTCACATTTGTAGGGTTTCTCTCCAGTGTGAATTCTCCTATGTGTAATTAGTGTTGAGGAATAAGAAAAAGATTTACCACATTCTTCACATTTGTAGGGTTTCTCTCCAGTGTGGACTCTCTTATGCTTTGTTAGATTTGAGGAAGAAGAAAAAGATTTACCACATTCTTTACATTTGTAGGGTTTCTCTCCAGTGTGAATTCTCCTATGTGTAATTAGTGTTGAGGTAGATGAAAAAGATTTACCACATTCTTTAAATTGGTAGGGTTTCTCCCCAGTGTGGATTTTCTTAGGTTTCATCACATTTGAATGAGAAGAAAAAGATGTACTACCTTCTCTATATTTGTAGAATTTTTGTTCATTGTGGGTTCTGTGATGTCTTACAAGGGTTGAGTTCTGAGCAAAAGATTTACTGCCCTCTTTGCCTTCGTAATCTTTCTCTCCAGTGTGTATTTTCTGATGGACAAGATGTGAATGATGAGTGGAAGTTTTACTGCATTCGCTGCCACTGTGTAGGGTCTCTCCATTGTACATTGTCTGATGGTGACTGATGTGTGTATTTTCCTTTGGGAAAAGACTTTGTGTGTAGTTTGAATCCATATCTGTAAACAATAAAAATAAAAATCAATCTGCTTACTGATTCATGTAATAGATTTTACAAAGTCATATATAAATTTATACAATACTGAAAACATTAAGAAGATGGTAGAAGGTTGGCTATGGGGGTGCCAGCCTTTTATCACAGTATTATTCTTAGGCAGGAGGATCAATGTTTCAAGGCCAACCACAGCAAATTATTAAGCCTCTCAGCTACTTAGCAAAATCCTGCTTCAAAGTAAAAAATAAGTAGTACTGACTGTGTTACTCAGAGGTAGACTACTCCCAGCTTCTATTCTTATTAACTCCCCCATCAAAATGATAACAAAATAGAAATCTTTAATCCCTTTCCTCCATAAATGTCCAGGTATAAAAATTTTACACTTACCAAACTTAGTGAAAATTTAAAGAATGTGTATGATATTACAGTGATTATTGCACCAGAAAGAATCACAAAAAGATCTGTCACATTTTACTATCATAGTTCCTTTTCCTCACAATCAGGATTAATTCTCTATATCATTAATGAGTATTCAGGAGAGACAGAAAGTAATGTATCTTGCATTCCTACATCTACTTTTTTTTGGCTTCATGAAGGCTCTTTTCCGCACACAGTGTGCTAAAGGGAAGGGCAGTATAATATTTTGGATGACCATTTGGGTCTATTCAAAGCTAAACTGAGGTATACCTGTAACATGAAAATCACTCTCTGGCCAAAATATTATGGATTCTTGAGAACATATTTAAATTTGTTTCAACTGGAAAACTCTTTGTGGTACTGAGGACAGAGCCCAGAGGCATTCTACCTTTGAGCTACACCTCCAGCCCAATTTTGTTTCTTGTTTGGAAACAGGGTTTCACTATGTTCTTGAGTCTCAGTACTTGCTGAATCTGTACTTAAACCTGGAATCCTCTTGTCTCAGCCTTCCAAGTTATGGGATTAAAGGAATGAACCAGCAAACTTGGCTCATCAACTGGAAAACTTAAAACATATTTCCAGAGAAGTCTCTTCCTGAGGTTCCAAACACCTGTATGATGGGTGTTGGGTTTTAGTTTCAAGGAATGAGGTCAACCCATAGAGTATGATAATTGGGTATTTGATTATTTATTTTTCAATTGAAGTTAAACTGTTTATATTTCCAAATATATACATATATATGTATATATTTGATTATAGTTATTCCCTAATATCTAAATAGTTAACATTTAGTTACATCAAACAGAACTTCTGGGGTGTGAGTACCTCTACTTTTTAGCATTTCTGAAGATTATAATGTGTGTTAACTAAGCTACTGAACTTCTCTGAAAATTATTTCTAGGATTAACCTGAAAAATGTCTATAATTTGTCCAAAATCACCCAGGTCTCAAAATCCTGTTTCTGGTAGCTATATTTACTCTTCTTATATGAGAAATATTTTTACTTTACATATCACAGGTGAGATCTTTATATATTTGCTTACCAGTACGTATTCAGCTTTTTGTATAGACATTGTATCATGCATGCTCAACCGTATTGTCGATAATTAAAGAATTTTCTTATTAATAACTGAGTAGCATTCTACTGTGAATATTTCCACCCTAAATATGTTTGTGTTTGTATGTAAATACCTCACAAAATGTTCTTTCTTATTTAAAGGACACTTAGAATGATCAATCAGCATATTTTTGTTGAAAATTTCATGAAATGTTTAGTAAGATTGAACTTATTTTGCCCACACAATCTGTTTTATTAGAGATAAGTTGTATCATTGATATTATGTAAATCAGATCCTCCAAATTCCTCTTTCTTTCTACTCACATAAAATTCCAATTCCTTCTTTTATATTCCTGTCCACATTTTAAATTTTATTTCCTAACTTTTCCTATAATCTCTACATTTATATTTTTCTTTCCAATTTTCTTCATTTTAGTTCCACCTCTTTAATCAATTTCATACTTTCAGTATCTCATAATCTAATCAACCTTTATTCTATAATATTCAACTCACATTCTCTTTTAAAATTATGTTGGAAGCTGGGTGCGGAGGCACATGCTTGTAATCCCAGTAAAGGTGAGATAGGAAGATCACAGGTTGGAGTACAGCCTTAGCAAGTAGTGGCACTCTCAACATCTAGCAAGACCCTGTTTCAAAACAAAAATAAAAACAGGGCTGGGAGTATAGCTCAGAAGTTGAATGACACTGACTTCAATTACAAGTACCAAAAAATATTATGCTAGATGCTATTTCTATTAATGTCTCTAGTTTATAGTAGAAAATATGTTGCTTTTAAAACCCCAGTTTTTCTTAAGTTCCCATTGTAGGTATTATACAAATTAAAAGTCATTAGCATATGCATTTAACTTTCTGTGTATAAGGAATAGAAGATCTCATTGTAATATATACCCATATCCCAGAATGCATTCTAAGTGATAACTACAAGTCAGAGAAAACTCCGAGAAAGAGAAAGCTGAAAATGCTAAAACAGAGTTTAAAAGACTTAACATGAAAAAATAAGTACAACCATCAAGAAACTGGCCATTGAAATAAATAGACACTTCACAAAAGAAGAGATACAAATGACTACTAAATACATTAAAAATGCTCAACATCTCTAGCAATCAAGAAGACGCAAATCAAAACTACACTGAGATTCCATCTAACCTGATCTTAATGGTAATCATCAAGAAGTCAAACAACAATAAATGCTGGTGTAGATGTGGGGAAATAGAAACTTTTCTACACTGGATGTGATTGCAAATTAGTGCAGCACCTATGGAGATCATTGTAGTCATTAATAGAAATTTGAACTTCTGGGGAGATGGTGACTGACGGTAGTAGCACATCTCAGTCATGCTGACACTCCAAACCAAATCACTGTGAAGACAGCATCTTGAAAAGAAACAAAGCATTCAAAAATTGAACAAAGCAATGAAAAATTGAAAGTTGGCAGAAACAAAACCAGAAGACAGAACAGAGTACATCAAAATACCCCATGCACCTGTCCTGGGGAACAGCTGTAGTGCCATCTTGCCTAACCATACCTGGACTGTAGGCACTGTGGCCTCCAGAGACCCCCAGCAAAGAAGTCAAGGACATCCACAGAAAAACAGTGACAAACTCAACCAAAAAGACAAAAGTTGAAAAGTAGCAGAACCAGAAATATAAAAAAGAGCAGAGGATTGTATAAACTATCCACAACTCCCACCTGAGTACAGTGCACATTGGCACCTGCGCCATATTAACTAGGCAGCACCAAAGTTGGTGGATGCTGGCAACTTGGCTTCCAGAGACCTCCAGGAAGTCACTGGATTGCGAGGCCAGTGACTACTGAACATCAGTGAAAGTTGTTGGAATTTTATTCCATAATTTACAGGGACCTGGCTGTATTCAGACACCCCAGCTGCAGCTGAACTTGTGTCTTCTAGTAGTGATCCAGAGCAGAAAGCAGCACCCATTAGGACTGTAAGTTAACCAGCTGTTCCAGTGGGAAATGTCTGTGGCAGTATACAAAGAACTGTGTGGCAAGGATATAGACTTGCCAGGACTTGAGACTAAAAATCACTCCAGCAGAGGTGGGTGTGGTGACTACTATTGGACACAGTAGAAATGTGATTTAGCAGATAGCCCATAGAGTCAGGCAGGTGGGAACTGCAGTCAGCAGTTTGACGAATTCTTGGAGGACACTAGGGATTGCCGTGGGATACTGTTCCTTGGTGTCTGGAAAAAATAGGTCAATCTACTAAGTTGCAGGCTCTGAAAACAGTAAACTTGTGCCTGGCTATATTTGAGCTCCACAAGCACCAGCACAAGTTCTGGAGGCTGGCCAGGGTCCCAAGGAGTGTGGCACCACAGGATAGGGGTGGTGTCCCTGTGTCTAAGGAACAAAGCCATGCAAACCCTGGCATGGAACTGAGCCTAAGTCCACAGGTCACAGAGGCCAGAGGTCAGCACTCTGCAGTATTATGGGCTTACAATCAGCAGAACAGCAGTGGTCTCTGGGGTGCATTAAGTCCCAACCAGCATGCTACAGGCTGTAAATAGAGCATCACAGTCTCAGGCACTGTGGAGTTTAGCCTAGGAGAACAAAGTGGCCTGCAACCAATCTGAGACTTCTGTTTGAAAGACAGTTCATTCCAAACTGAAAGAATAATCAACAATATACAGAAGACATTACAACAATACAACCTATACATCCAACAAATATCGGAAATACAAAACGTCCAAACTTATGGATAAAAGGCATTCAAGAAGGTCTAGAAGTACAGACCAAGGGTATCAGAAATCTCTTCAGAGAAATAATTTCAGAGAACTTTCAAACAGAGAAAAGGACTTGAACATCCATATTCTGGATACATACAGAAGCCAGTTAAGATGAGATCAAAGAAGGACCTCCCCATGCCACTTAATAACCAAAATGAGTTACACAAAGGCCAAATAAAGAATCTTAAAAGCAAGAGAACAAAAGAATGGGTGACATTCAGTGGGAAAATGATAAAAATCACTGCAGAGTTCACAACCCAACTTTTGAATGCCAGTAGAAAATGGTGTGAAGTACTCCAGACTCTGGAAGAAAACAATTTCCAACAAAGACTAACATATCCAGTAAAGATATCATTCAAAATTGATGGGAAAATGAAAATGCTGCAAGATAAGCAAAATCTTAAAAAAATTCATGGCTTCCAAGCCAGTACTAGAGAAAATACTTAAAGAAATAAATCATCAAGAATAAAAATATGCAAATTTCAGAACCAGAGAAGAGGTGAACTCCACTGGGTGGTCAAGTAAGCAAAGGAGAAATAACACTATATCAAACAGAATATAGAACGCAAAATGACAGGAAACAAAAAGCATATTTCAATAATAACACTGGACATCAAAAGTCTTAATACTCCAATTAAAAGTCATAGGCTGGCAACATGGATTAAAAAACATAATCCAACTATATGCTGCTTGCAAGAAACTCACTGTACAGCCAAAGATATCCATATACTAAAGGTTAAATAACAGAAAAATATACCCCAAAAGAGACCAAAAACAGGCAGGGGTAACAAAATTCATATTCAACAAACAGACTTTAAGCTAAAACACATCAGAAGAAACATAGATGGGCACTTCTTTTTAACAAAAGGAATAATCCAGAAAAAAGATATAATGATAGTAAACATGTACACACCAAACGTAGGTGCATCCACATTTGTAAAACAAACTTTTGAGGACATTAGGTCTTTAATAGACCCAAATAGAATAATATTGAGAGACTTCAATACACTATTCATTCTGCTAGATTGATGTTCCTGACGAAAAATGAGTAAAGACACTCAGACCTAAAGTAAGAACACCATAAACCAAATGGGCCTACTAGACATATACAGAATATTTCAACCAGCAACATCTGAATACACATATTCTCAGCTGCACATGAAACATTCTGGAAAATAGATCACAACCTGGGCCACAAACAAGTACCAGTGAAGTAAAAAATTGTAATGTAATTCCCTGCATCTTTTCAGGATTGAAAGTAGAAATAAACAGAAGACCTAAAGAAATTAATAAATACATGGAGACTGAAGGATACACTCTTGAAAATGGATCCGAAATGAAATAAGGGGAGAAATTTTAAAAATCCTGGACTTAAAGATAATTAGAGACACGACATACCATTATCTGTGGGACACCTTAAAGCTGGTGTTAAAAGGAAAATTTATGATACTGAGTACCTACATAAGTAAAACAGAAAATTTCCAAGTAAACCACCTAATGACATACCTTAAGGACCTAGAAAAACAGAAACAGTGCCATCCAATGACAGCAGAAGGCAGGAAATAATGAAAATCAGAGCAGATATAAATGAAATAGAGAATATTAAAAAAATATGACCAATGAATCAAAAAGCTGGCTATTGAAAAAGATCAATAAGATTGACAACTCCCAATCTAACCAAAAGAAAGAGAGTCAACCCAAATTATTAAAATCAGAAATGAAAAAGGAGACATCCCACAGACTGTGGAGAAATTCAGATGATTATCAGAAACTATTCAAAATTTAAATTCCAATAAACTGGAAAACATGGAAGAAATTGATACATTTCAACACACATACAACCTACCTAAATTGAGCCAAGAGTATATAGAAATCCTAAACCAACCAATAGCAAGCAAAGAAATAGAAACACCAATACAAATTTTGACATCAAAGAAAAGTCCAGGTCCAGGTGGGTTTCCAGTTGAATTCTTCAAAACCTTTATAGAAGAATTAGTTCTAAATTTCACAAGTTATTCCATATAATGGAAAGAGATGGATTTCTTTGAAAATCCTTCTGTGAGGCTAGTATCACATTACCACTGAAAACAAATATATTAACTCAAGTAAAGAAAATTACCTACCAATATCTTTGATGACATTAGTGCAAAAATGCTAAACAAAATATTGGCCATGTACATTCAAAGCTATATCACAAAAATTGTACACCAAGACCAAGTTGGTTTTATCCTAGGAAAGTAAGGGTCCTTCAACATACATAAATTGATACATGTTTTTCACCACATACATAGAATTAAGAACAAAAATCACATGATCATAGTAATAGATGATGAAAAAGCTTGTGACAAAATCCAACACCCATTCATACTAACAACATTACATAAAATCAGAATAGAAGGAACATAACTCAACATCATTAAGGCAATATAAAATGAACCCAAAGTTATCATCTTATTAAATGGGGAAAAACTGCAGGAATTCTCTTTAAAATCAGGAACAGGACAAGGATTCCCACTATCACCATGCCTTTTCAATTTATTCCTTGAGACTCTTGCCAGAGTAGTTAGAGAAGAGAAGGATATCAAATGAATTCAAATAGGAAAAGATGAATTAAAATTACCTTCATTTGCAGACTACATGATCCTATATCTAGAAGACCCAAAAAGCTACTAGAGCTGATTAACAAACTCAGCAAAGCAGCCAGATAGAAAATCAACCTAAAAAAATCTATAGCTTTTCCATATGCCAACCATGAATTCATGGAGAAATAAATACAGTAAAAAATTCCATTGAAAATAACCTTAAAACAAATAAAATACCTAGGAATAAACCTAACCAAAGAAGTGAAAGACTTCTGCAATGAGGATTATAAACACTAAACAAAGGAATTTTAGAAGATCTTGGAAGACGGAAAATGGAAAGATCTCCCCCGCTATTAGATATGCAGAATAAATATCCAAATGGCCATTCTACCAAAAGTGATGGACCAGGTCAATTCAATCCTTATGAAGAGACCAAGGTCATTCTTCATAGATGTAGAAAAATCAGCTACAAATTTCATATGGAGAAACAAAAGACCCAGAATTGCCAAAACACTTTTGAGCAATAAGAACCATGCAGGAGGTAGCACAACGACTGACTTCAAATTACAGTAATTAAAACAGCATGATATTGGCACAAAAACAGGCACCTAGACCAATGGAACAGAATAGAAGATACAGGCACAAATAGACACATGTGTAGTCAATTGATCTTGACAAAGGGGCCAAATACATTAGCTGGAGATAAGACAGCCTTTTCAACAAATGGTGTTGGGAAAGTTTGTTATCCATGTGGAGAAAAATGAAACTAAATCCTACCTCTCATTCTGCAGAGGAGTCAATTTGAGATGGATCAAAGACTGGAAGTTAGACCAGAGATGGTGGAGCTAGTAGAGGAGGCATAGGTTCAACAATACCTCAAAAAGACCTCCAAAGCTCAGAAAATTAAAACAAGAATTAGTAAGTGGGACAGCATTAAACTAAGAAGTTTCTGCACATCAAAGGAAACCATCAAGAGTCTAAAGAGAAGGCCAATGGAATGGGAGAAGATATTTACCAGCTATCCCTCTGACACAGGATTAATATCTAGAGTATACAAAGAACTTTAAAGACTTTACACAAGAAAAAAAATCAAGAATTTGAAAAAATGTTCACATCATTAGCATTCGGAGAGATGCAAATCAAAACTACCTTGATCTTCCATCTTACCCCAATCAGAATGGTGGTCATCAAGAAGTCAAATTACAATAAATGTTGGTGAGGATGTGGGGAAATAGGAACTCTTTTGCACTCTTGGTGGGATTGAAAACTAGTTCAGCCACTATGGTGATAAGTGAGGGGATTTGTTGGAAAACTGGGAATGGATCCACCATATGATCCAGCTTTACCACTCCTGGGTATCTTTCCCTAGAGGTTGAATCCAGAGAACTACAGTAATAAATATATACCCATGTTCATAGCAGCATAATTCAGAATAGGCAAATTATGGAACCAACCTAGGTGTCCATCACCAGATGAACTGATTACTAAATTATGGGATATGTACACAATGGAATTCTACTCAGAAATCAAGAAGAATAAAATAATGTCATCTGCAGGAAAATAAATAGACCTGGAGAACGTATTGCTAAATGAGATTAGCTACTTACAGAAAGAGAAGTATCATATGCTTTCTCTCATATGGGAAGCTAGGAAATAATTGGGATACCAAAAGGTGAAGGAGAGTCTGCAGTGGAGCCAGGGAGGAGAGGGGCGAGGGAGGGAGGATCAATGAAAGAATCTCTTCCTTTGACATTATATGCATATGAAAATATCAACATCAATCTCATCATCATGTTTGGGGAAAGTGGGAATGGGGAGGGAGCAGGGGAAAAGCCAAATGAGTGCTGTGTAAATGTATGTTACTCTCAGTATGAAGTACATTATAGTGTGAGACTATAATGTGCCAATGAAAATAATATAAATAAATCTTTGGAAACATCAAGAGACCAAATCTAAAGGCAACTAGACTTGAGTAAGGGGTGGAGGTCCAATTTAAGGTCACAAATACCCTTTTCAGAGAAATAGTAGCCATAAAGAACAATAAAATTATGTCATTTTCAGGGAAATGGATGGAACTAAGGAAAAAAAATGTGAAGGATCAGATGCTCTTCTTTATATGCAGAAGCTAAGGAGACATTATAACACTGGGACTCCAGAGGAAAGAGGAAAAACTTTAGGGGAGTGTAGGAGTGGAGCTTAGTGACATTGGAGAGGGGAGCAAGATTTGAAGAGGGAAAGACGTCAGTGGTCAAGATGTACATACACAAACTTATCAAAGTTAATCAAAGTGTTCAGCATGGAAAACTGTGTTAGGGTTAGGGAGAGGGTGGAAACTGGGGGAGGGTTCCAAAAGTACTGTGTGCATGTATGCACCTATCATTCTGAATTTCATCAAGATGTATGATCACAATGTACCAATACAAAGAAAAGAAAATGATATGAATATGTATGTACAGGAAATATTCAGAATCAAAAACAGTATAAAATAAAATCTTCTCCATGCCAGATTTACTCAAAATGACTAACAAAGAGGTCAATGATACAATATTAATTGTATCAAATGAGGTGTGGGGACACACACCCATAATCCTAGTACTTGGGAGGCTGAGACAAGAGGATGGTAGGTCTAGGTCAGTCTCAGTAATTTAGCAAGTCTCCGTTTCAAAATTTAAAATCAACTTAGGGATGGGGTGTAGGTAATATCTAGAATATACAATATTTGTGATATATAAGTCTAGATCTAAAAATATAAGATTAACTCTAAAACTAATATCTAGAATTCATAAAGATCATAAAGTACTTAACCTCAATGAAACAAATAACCCAATAAAAATTGGGAAACTGAACAAAAGAGACACTTCTCAATACTGGACAATTAAACCTACGAAACAACTTCTCAAACGATACTCATTTATTAGAAGTAAAAAAGTTTACCTTCACTAAAAATTACTGAGGACTTATTGCTAGTGAAGTCTAACCCCTAAAAATCTAAAATATTAATCTTTTAAAGTTAATTAATACGTGGTATACCTTCATAGAATTTTTCTGAATCATAATAATAAAATGATATTTTCAGGAAAGTGAATACAATTAGATAATATTATGCTAAGTGAGATGAGTGGATATCTGAAAGTCATCTTCATGTATTTATTCCCGTATGTGGAAACTAGATGCGGTGAACTGTTCTAAGTCAAAAAAATATTGGTTTAAAGATTTCTAGCTTCTGTCTTGCTTTAGCAGAAGTCTGTTTTTCTTGAGGAAACTAAAGACAGTGAACTTGATGCCCCTTTGCTATATATGTCCTTCTGTTTTACTACTCGTTTGGCTGGATTTACTTAGAGTGGAAGACCACTGAAGGGAGGGAGCTGAAGGCAGCACACTCTGTCACTCTTGCTAAACTGCCAGATAACAATTTATCTTCTAAAGCATTTCTAACACAATGCTCTACTCACTATTGGTGTGCTTGGTCTGTCCAAAAATGTCCTCAAAATAAATTGTAATCATTCATAAAATAGTCTTTTGGGAACTTCTACATATTTTGGCACTGTAATATTTACCTAGGAGCATTCCAAGTTACATCCCAGCCCTATTTTATATTTTTTAGAACAGAGGTTCCCTAAGATGATGAAGGTCTCAGTAAATGGCTGCACCTGATCTCTAACCTGCAATAATCCCGACTCATTCTCCCAGGTACTGAGGGAGTGGGAGACAATATGTTTATATAATTAATTAGATGGTATTGATAATCTTCTTTATTTGGTTATTTGTATATTACATGTCTTCAAATAGAGGCTTCCTAGATTATATACAGATTTTCTCAGGACCCAAATTGCAAAAGAAAATCTTTGAGACCATGCAGGTCCCCACAGATGAAGAAAGGAACTTTAGCTTTCACTGAGAATGTGCTGGAATGTCACTGTTGGCAAAGCAGGACCCTGATAACATTTAAGAGAATGATAATCAGAGGAAAGGTGATACCCCTCTGTGATAGGAAAGTAAAGAAAACTTTCCCAGCTAATTCCCAAGAAGCAAAGTTGGGCAAAACACAATTTCCATTTTGCTTTCATCTTGAACTTTGCCCCTCTCACCTGGGTCCTCTGTTTCTTTACTCCTACATACTGGGTGTGTGGCTTCTGTCTCATCTCTCCTCAAGTTCCAGGGATCTTTCATTTGCTCCAGGCAGGTGACCAGCTCTGGCTTAGAGTCAGTAAGACCTGTGTAGTAGAAAAAGTAACATGAGTCTTGCCGGAATTTTATGGGTGTTGGAATGTCTTATCCAGTATTCTGATCTGTCATAAATATTTAACAAAATAGAAGACCCTAGAAAATGATTTTTCCAAATGTTATGGCTGACATTGTTTAGAAAACTTGGGTTATACTTCAGATTTTGAGATAGACTTACCATTACTACTGAGTCAAAACTGAAGTGTTTAAATTTTACTTGAAGAGTTTGTCACAAAATCATGTGATACAACACTAAATACAGGGAATGATCCATATCTCTCCCCAAAGTGTTTACATTATAGATGGAAAACATGAAAAATTTTCCTGTGTCAAGAAATTCTTATTTATGAAATTGAGTAACTCTGACTAACTCATATCAAACAGAAGTTCCTAGACATCTTCAAGAAAAGGTTGTTAATAGTAAGTATGGATTAGAATTCTAAAAAAAGATATTCTCACCCACAAAGACCAGGTTCCTATAGTTTTCCAACATCACATCCCTGTACAATCCCCGCTGTGCATGGTCCAGACATTCCCACTCCTCTTGAGAGAATATGATGGCCACATCCCTGAATGTCAGCAGACCCTGAAAGGAAATTCCATTTTGACCATGTGTCCATTCCTGGATTTCTTTATTTGACACGAGATTTAAGAATCAGGGAACTTTTTTTTAAATGAGTGAGTATTACAGTTTTGATGTGATTTGTTTACCTAAATCTCCTGTTTTTATCAATCATCATTTGAATTGTGTATATAAAAACACCTAAATGATAATTAAATATGCAGTAGTGATGGATCAGGCATTTTTTTTCTAAGTAAAATGAAGATGCATTATTTATTTTATTAGTGTTAAAATGGCGTATTTTTGACTAACTCCTTTATTTGTGAGTTCCTGGGGTCACCACAGGGTTTTGTGTTTGTTAGATAAAAACTTCATGGCTGACTGAGAAATCCAAGATGGTGACTGAGTGAAACAACTTTCCTCAGACGCTGTGATTTTGAACTAAATTTACCATAAAAAGAGCTTCTTAACAGAAGAAAAAATACAACAACAATATCCAAAAAACAAAAGCGGAATTTGATCTACAACAAAAGATGATCAAGAATGCAGACCTAGGCGTGCAAGGGACCTGGCCACACTGCAGCTCGGCAGCGCACCATGTGCCCCGGCGCCGCACCCTGCCCCTAGTGCCCCGCTGAAGAGCTAGGCTACCGAGAGAGGATCTGGAGCAGCAGAGATCAATCTGATGCTATGAGCAGCAAAATGCGCAGCGGACACAGATAAAAGTCCAGGCGTGACGTGGGGACCCCCGAGTCTCGACACACTATCTAAGTGAACATCCCCACACCATCTACAGTGCCCGGAATGAGCTCCTACAGGTCTGCCTCCGCGCTCCACCCCAGAGATGGAAAAGTGAGCCAGGAGCCTGGAGCAGGTCAGCCAAGAATCCAGCTTCTTGACTGAAGGAAGAAAAGGAGTGTTTGAAACCTGGGCGTGATCTTGGAGTGCCTGGTTGGAGACCAGGAGGTTCAGGGGAGCCCACGAGAGGCCACTGCCATTTTTGCTGCCAGCTCCCTCCAACCATCATCCTCCCACCTATCCAAACCATCATTGTCCGATTGCGCCCCCAGTGGTCCAGGAGGTGGAAGAGGCCAAACAGCAGAGAACCATAAGTGGACTACAAACTGAGGTGCTGGATTTACAATACAAAGGATAAACACAGAAAACATCCGCCCTTCTAGAGCCTAGACTGGGTCAGAAGGGCACAGGATCCCAGAGCATATAGGGTATCTGGAAAGGCCTGGCATTTAGACTGCAAAAGCAAAAAGCAGAGAGAGATAGACACAGCCAGACCCAGAGGAGAGCATCGGGAGAAGTCCTCTGCCTGAACTGAAAGAGCAAATAAAAAAACTTAAACTTGGTGCCTATGAACTAACAGAGTGATTGGTCTAGTGCCTGGCTGCTATTTGTAGACTTTGTCTTTTTTTTTTCTCTCTTCTTTTTTGGTAATAAGTTCTATAGGTGGATAATCTGTTTTTCTTTTGTATTGTCTTGATTTATATATGTTTGTTTACATGATTCCTTGCTTTGTTATCTCTTGCTTAGGTTGTTGAATCCCCTTCCGGTCCCTTTACATGCTCCCCCCCACCTATATTCCTCTCCGCAACACTTTACCTCCTCTCTTCCCTTTTCTCCTTTTTCCTCTACCATCTCTAGTCTTTACAATATATCACCTCAACACACTCAACCTCTTATTCTGCTGGAATACACCCTCTTCTTTATCCTACTCCTGCATTCATTACTGTGATCTCTCACTCAAACTTTATCTCTGAACACAACCCATCACCTCTAAACCCCCACTGTAGAGATTGGACAAGAAAACTTGCAAGAACAGCAAATATATAAACTGAAGAACAGGGAACCATGGGAAGGAAAAATAACAAACAATGAGCTACCACAACTCCTCAATAACAGATCTCACCAACCCAGAATGGCAGAGACTACCAGAAGAACAATTAAGATCATTAATACTAGAAACAATGCAGGATTTTCAGAAAAAATGTAGGCAAAGCTTTAAATAAATAATGGAAGACATAAAGGAACAAATAAAGAAAGAATTCGAAGACCTAAAAAGAAACCAAAGAGAAGCATTGAAGGAAGTGAAAGATGAAATACTTGAAATGAAGGCATCAATTCAAACTATAAATAACAGATTAGACCACATGGAAAATAGAGTATCACTTTTAGAGGATGACCATACCAAAAATGAATCTATAGTGCATAACTTAGAAAAAAAAATACAACAGTATGAATCGGATATTGAAGAGATCTGGGCCAATTTTAAAAGAGCTAACCTAAGAATAATAGGCATAGAAAAGGGATTAGAAGTTGAAACCTATAAAAGAAACAATCTCTTCAAAGAAATAATAACAGGGAATTTTCCAAACATAGAAAGAGAAGTCGACACACAAGTTCACGAAACATACAGAACTCCCTCAAGACAAGACCAAAGAAGAGGTTCACAATGCCACATAGTAATTAAATTGACCAATGTAGAGGCAAAGGAGAGAATCTTAAGGCAGCGAGCATAAAAGGCCAAGTGACATTTAGAGGCAAACCAATTAGAATCACACCAGACCTCCTGAATCAAGTCATGAAAGCCAGGAGAGCATGGAGTAACATATTCCAAACTCTGAAAGAATAACTTGCAGCCAAGATTCTCATACCAAGCAAAACTCTCTCTTAAAATTGACGGGGACATAAAAACCTTGCATGACAAACAGAAACTGAAGAAATTTATGTCTTCCAAACCACCACTGGAGAAAATAGTCAAACAGATTAACTACAAAGAAGAACTAACCAGTAAACGTCAGAACCAGAGAAACAATAATTTCCAGGAAGCAAACAGCTAAACAAAGAAGAATAAACTCCACTGAAAACAGAAGTCAAAACTCAAAATGTTAGGAATTAAAAATCACCTTTCAATAATCACACTGAATATAAATGGTCTCAACTCTCCAATAAAAAGGCACAAGGTGGCAAAATGGATCAAAACCCAGAATCCATCTATATGCTGCCTGCAAGAAACACACCTTACAAGCAAGACTCCCACAAACTAAAGGTGAAGGAATGGAGTAAGGTAATCCATGCCAATGGAACTCGAAGACAAGCAGGAGTAGCAACTATGATATCAGATAAACTAGACTTCAGCTCAAGTTTACCAGAAGAGACAAAGCATGTCATTTTTTACTATTAAAAGGAACAATCCAGCAAGAGGAAAGAACAATTATCAACATCTATGCCCCAAACATAGTTGGAGCCACTTTCATAAAATAAACTCTGTATGATATAAAGACACACATAGATCCCAATACACTAATACTAGGAGACTTCAATACTCCTCTTACATCTCTAGATCGTTCTGCTAAACAAAAGGTCAGTAGAGACACCTCAGACCTAAAGAATACCATAAACCAAATGGACCTATTAGATACATATAGACTCTTCCACCCAACTACAACTAAATTCACATTTTTCTCAGCTGCTCATGGAACCTTCTCCAAAATAGACCTCATTCTTGGCCACAAAACAAGCACTGGCAAATTCAAAAAATGCAACATAATTCCCTGCATCTTCTCAGACTACAATGGAGTGAAACTAGAAATAAACTCGAGGAAGACCCAAAGTAACTGAGTAAGCGCATGGAGACTGAACACCACACAGCTGAATGAAGATTGGGTCATATAAGAAGTAAGGAGAGAAATTAAAAAAATCCTAGAAACCAATGAAAATGGAGATAAAACAAATCAAAACCTCTGGGACACCCTGAAGGCAGTATTAACAGGGAAATTTATAGCACTGAGTGCCCACATAAGAAGAACAGAAACCCACCAATTAAATAACCTAAATAATGACACAGCTCAATGCCCTTGAAAAACAAGAACAATCTAGCCCCAAAGCCAGGAGAAGACAGGAAATCACGAAAATCAAAGCAAAAATTAATGAATTAGAGAATAGAAAAACAATACAGAATATCAACAAAAATAAGCTGGTTCCTCGAAAAAATAAACAATATAGATAAACCATTGGCCCATCTAAACAAAAGAAAGAGAGAATCAACCCAAATTACAAAATAAGAGATGAAAAAGGGGATATTACCACGACAGTATGGAAATTCAGAAGATAGTCAGAAACTATTTTGAAAAACTGTACTCCAACAAAATGGAAGATCTAGAAGAAATTGACAAATTCCTAGAAACATATAACCTCCCTAAATTGAGTCAAGAAGATATCAAAAACTTAAACCGACCAATAACAATCAAAGAAATAGAAACAGCAATAAAGAGTTTACCATCAAACAAAAGCACAGGACCAGATGGTTTTCCAAGTGAATTTTATAAAACAGTTTTAGAAGAGCTAATTCCAATACTCCTCAAGCTATTCCATGAAATAGAAAGAAACAGGACCCTTCCAAACACATTCTATGAAGCCAACATCACACTAATATCAAAACCAAATAAAGACAGCTCAAGAAAAGAAAACTATAGGCCTATATCATTGATGAACATAGATGCAAAACTGCTAAACAAGATACTAGCAATGCGCATTCAAAACCACATCAAGAAAATTTTACACCATGACCAAATCAGGTTCATCCCAGGGATGCAAGGCTGGTTCAACATTCAAAAAACAATGCATGTAATTCACCACATAAACAGACTCAAGGACAAAAATCACATGATCATCTCAATTGATGCCGAAAAAGCATTTGACAAGATCCAACACCCATTCATGCTAAAAGCACTTCAGATAATTGGAATAGAAGGAACATACCTCAGAATCATAGAGCTAATATACAATAGGCTTACAGCCAACATCATGTTAAATGAATAAAAACTGCAAGAGTTCCAACTAAAGACAGGAACAAGACAAGGACGTCCATTATCACCTCTCCTGTTTAATATAGTACTCGAGATTCTAGCCAGAGCAATAAGGCAAGAGAAGAAAATCAAAGGGGTAAAAATAGGAAAAGAAGAACTAAAACTATCCTTTTTTGCAGATGACATGATACTATACTTAGAACTAACAAGCTCAACCAAAATACCCATAGAACTGATCAGCAAATTCAGCAAAGTGTCTTGATTCAAAATCAATGTTAAAAAATCAGAAGCTTTTCTATATGCCAACCATAAATCAACTGAAAAAGAAATCCAGAAAGCAATTCCACTCACAATAGCACCCCGAAAAATAAAATACTTAGGGATAAACCTAACCAAGGAGGTTAAAACTGTATAAGGAAAATTACAGAAAGCTGAAGAAAGAAATTGATGAAGACCTTAGAAGATGGAAGGATCTACCATACTCTTGGATAGGCAGAATAAATATCATCAAAATGGCCATCCTCCCAAAACTGATCTACAAATTCAATGCAATACCCCTGAAATTGCCAACGACGCTCCACACAGACATAGAAAAATCAGTCCTTAAATTCATCTGGAAAAACAAAAAGCCCAGGAGAGCCAAAGTAGTTCTTAGCAATAAGAACCATGCAGGAGGCATCACAATACCTGACTTTAAACTCTACTACAAAGCCACAGTAATAAAAACAGCATGGTATTGGCACAAAACAGACACATAGACCAAGGGAGCAGAATAGAAGACTCAGAAGCACACCCACAGGCTTACAGTCAACTGATTTTTGACAAAGGAGCCAAAAACATACACTGGAGAAAAGATAGCCTCTTTATCAAATGGTGTTGGCAAAACTGGCTAACGATATGCAGGAAAATGGAAATAATCCCCACTTTCTCACCCTGCACAAGAGTCAACTCAAGGTGGATCAAAGACCTGGAAGTCAGACCAGAGACATTGCAGCTACTTGAAGAGGGCATAGGACCAAAACTTAAACACATAGGCACAGGTAAAATCTTTCTCAACAGGACCCCAAAAGCACAAGCAGCCCAAAGGAAGATCAATACAGGGAATTGCATTAAACTGAAGAGCTTCGGCACAGCAAAGGAAACTATCAAGAACCTCAACAGAGAGCCTACAGAGTGGGAGAAAATTTTTGCCAGTTACTCTTCAGATAGAGGTCTAATATCTAGGATATACAAAGAACTCAAGAAAATCGCAACTAAGAAAGCAAATAACCCAATCAAAAAATGGGCAAAGGATCTAAATAGACACTTCACAAAAGAAGAAATACAAATGGCCAATAAATGTATGAGGAAATGTTCCACATCATTGGCAATCAGGGAGATGC
>PVLC010023766.1:0-25204 GCA_004027655.1 Graphiurus murinus | reverse complement strand
AACTCTAGCATGGAACAGGCCAAGAGTCTATCTTTCTCTGCTGCTCTATAGAATGGGCTATTCAGTATTATCAGAAAAATATTCCATCACAGTGGACTGGCATATTACAACCATATTTATAGAGATTTATATAAACTGACTGATCAATATATATATTTATTGAATGAAAAGTTCCATAAACACACACACACACACACACGTATGTCTTTGGGGAAAAAAAATACTCTTGTTGTTCTATACTAATTCTTACATCTATACTCTTCATTTCATTCCTATTTTCTCTGATCATCTTTTGTTGTGCTGGGGACTGAACCTAGAGGCATTCTACCCTGAACTCTTAAAAGGGGAACCTGTTTCTCTCTCTCTCTTTCTAATAAGAATGTTCTTAACAGCTTTATTCCTGTACACTGAGCACTATGGCTTTGACATTTTAATGATATTCTTAACCTCTACCAGTGAAAAACAGTATTGAAACATTTATTCTTTTTTTGTGTGTGTGTGATACTGGGGATTGAACTCGGGCATTCTACCTCCAAACTATACTCCCAGCCCTATTTTTTATTCTTTATTTTGAAACAGGGTCTCATTAAGTTGTGGAGGGCCTCACTAGGTAGCTGAGGCTGGCCGCAAACCTGGATCCTCCAGTCTCAGCCTCCCAAATGCCAGGATTACAAGCGTGCACCACCACACCCAGCACAAGATCTTGGTTCAATCACACTGTATGTACACGTACGTACACACACACACACACACACACCCCTTTCCCCTGCAATTATATTCATCACTCTTCTAGTAAAGTCTGTGATGAAAAGAATGCGTAATTCTTCTCGGTATAACTGTTTCATTAAACAACCTTGTTTGACTAGATGAAAAGATATTCCATTCTGCAATATAATGACTAAAAGTTCTTAAATATAAGTGGAAATACAACGTGAAGATGGGGGCGCGTTTCTTTTTCTTATGAATCTTTAACTCTCTACTGGTCCCAAATGGTGGGATAAGACACCCTCTAGGATGGTTCAACGCCTGGCACATAACGATCCTTTTACTTTTTCTTTTTTTTGCGGTACTGGGGATTGAACTCAGGGGCATTTTACCTGAGCTACACCCTATTTTTTATTCTTTATTTTGAAACCGGGTCTCACTAAGTTGTGGAGTGTCTCACTAGGTAGCTGAGGCTGGCCTCGAACCCAGATCCTCCGGTCTCAGCCTCCCAAATGCTGGGATTACAAGCGTGCGCCACCACGCCCGGCTTCATAACGTTCCTTAATAAATGATACAGCCAGGTGTGAAGGTGCACACCTGTTAACCAGTACTTGGGAGGCAGAGACAGGAGATTCGCAGGTTTGTGGACAGCCTCAGCAAGTAGCGAGAATCTCATCAACCTAATGAGACCCTATTTCAAAAGAAAAACACAGGGGTAGGGTGTAGTTTGGAATTAGAATGCCCCTGGCTTCAATTCCTAGCACCTTAAAAAAAAAAAGTTTCAATTTAGAAGGGAGATAAGAAGCCGGGCGTGGTGGCGCATGCTTGTAATCCCAGCATTCGGGAGGGGAGGCTGAGACTGGAGGATACGGGTTCGCGGCCAGCCTCAGCTACCTAGTGAGACACTCCGCAATTTAGTGAGACCCTGTTTCAAAATAAAGAATAAAAAATAGGGCTGGGGGTATAGCTCGGAGGTAGAATGCTGAGTTCAACTCCCAGTACTGCAACAAAAACAAAAACAAAAACAAACAAACAAAAAAAGGAGATAAGAAACAAATGTCAGTCTCCTCAAACCCAAACCCAACACTACTTAGTACTAAGAAATTTTACATAAGCCTCCAGGTTTAAGTTAAAATTTCAGGTATAAGTTAAAATTTCAACTTAAAGCTGGGTGTGGTGGCACATGTTAGTAATTCCAGGACTTGGGAGGTGGAGAGAGGATTGCAGGTTCAAGGACAGCCTGAGCAAGTAGTGAGACTCTTAACTTAGGGAGATCTTTTTTTTATAGAGGACCTCACTAAGTAGCTAAGGCTGGCCTTAAACCTGAAATCTGTCTCAACCTCCCAAGTACACGGATTACAAGCACTTGCCACCATGCCCAGCAGACTGTGTCAAAATAAAAATAAAATAGGGCTGGTGGTGTAGCTCAGAGGTAGAATACCCCTGGGTCAATCCCCAGTACCTTAAAAAAAAAAAAAAAAAAAAAAAAGAAAGGTTTCAGCCAGGTGTGGTGGACCATGTCTGTAATTTCAGTGCCTGGAAGGCAGAGACAGGAGGATCACAGGTTTATGGATAGCCTCAGCAAGTAGTGAGACTCTGTTTCTAAACAAAAATAAAACAGGGATGGAGGTTTAGCTCAGAGGTTGAATGTCCCTGAGTTCAATCTGGTGAGCGAGAGAGAGAGAGAGAGAGAGACAGACAGACAGACAGACAGACAGACAGACACACACACACACACACACACACAGTTTCAACTTAGAAGGGATACAAGAAAACAATGTCAGCTACTCAAACCCAAAAGCTATTCTTTTCCTGTCTAGCCCTATCTCTCCATATCTCACCTTTTTTTTTGTTACCAAGTGGTGGCATAATGTTTGGGACCTTAGGAACTGTAAAATTTGTGTTCCCATCCAATGTTAACAGTCAGCTATACCTGTTTTTTGACGTGCTTCTTGACCTTCTACCTCTCTCTCTGGAATGAGATCTCCTCCTTCTCGGACTTTTGGATCGTCGTCTACTCCTTGATTTAGAATGTGATCTCCTTCTCGATCTGCTTCTTGATCGCCTAATAATGTAAAAAGCAATATATGTATAGATAAATGTAAAAAGACTAGTTGTGATATTTCATTTAGCTTTACACATATGTCCTAAACATCAATTAGGTGGGGAAAATCCCCCTTTCCAGTTGCTGTCATTATTTATTCTATAAAGTAAACATCTTCAATACCTTAAAAATCAGTAATACCTTTAAACACTTTTAATTCCTGTTCACTCCTTTGCCCAACCTGTCAGACCACTCCTTCTATGTCCATAGTATCTACCAACTGCAAGGATAAAACTACTACCAGATAATGAAAAGAAAAGAAAATAACCTCCAACTCTTTGGCATTATTTTATAACATTACATAGTATTTTAACATACTTTTTATTTCATTCTCTACTTGTTGATTAAATATTACTGTTATCAATTATCAAATATTTGCATTATGCTTTCTCCATGATTTACAAACAGGCCTTATATCAAGTCTCTAAATAGGTGCCATTACTATATAAGGTGTCATTACTCTTATGTCCCTTCACCTTGGCCTCTCTTCCAGGACTTAACAAGCACATTGAACCTTTAGATGTTGTCACTAATCCTTTCCTGCCTTAACGGATTTCCTCTATTTTAAGAATCATTAAAAATAAATTACAATTCTTCCTTTAGTCTTGACCACTTAACTTTTTAGCAATCATTTGATCTTTTTCTGTAGAAGATTCAAACTGAGTCTAAAATTTCTGCCTGCTTTTCACTTCAACCAGAGAATGGACATTTTAGAAATGGATAAGACTTGTGTTCAATTCTCAACCACAGATCTTAAGGTTTTTTTTTTTTTTTTTTTGCAGTACTGAGGATTAAACACGGGCATTCTATCTGAGTTACACTCCCCCTAGTTCTATTTTTTATTCTTTATTGTTTCTTGGGGGTACTGGGGATTGAACTCAGGGGCATTCTACCTCTGAGTACCTCCAGCCCTATTTTTTATTCTTTATTTTGAAACAGGGTCTCACTCAGTTGTGAAGGGCCTCACTAGGTAGCTGAGGCTGGCTGAGAACTCTGATCCTCCGGTCTCAGCCTCCCAAATGCTGGGATTACAAGCGTGCACCACCATGCTCGCCTTACTCTTATTTTGAAACAGGTTTTCACTAAGTTGCAGAGAGCCTCACTAAGTAAGTAGCTGAGGCTGGCTGTGAACTCGGATCCTCTGGTCTCAGTCTCTCAAGTACTGGTATTACAAACGTGCACCACCATGCCCAGCTAAGTTTTATCTAACTTCTTTGATACTGCTCCTTCAGCGAAGAAAGTAATAGCACCTATTTCACAGATGTAAAAAGATTAAATGCTACTTCTACATAGAGTCCACATTAAGTGTCGTAAAGCGTTATACATTAAATACTGTCTTCTTTGCCATTACTGATATGCTAATATAGCTTTGGTTGCAACTAAATCCCTAAGAAACTGCCTTAAAACCCAGAAGTACTATCTTACTGAACTCAATAAACCTTTATTTGCATCAATTCTATCTGTAGCCATATTTTAAACTATTAAACAATGCCTTGTAATAACATCTCTAACTCCTAAAAATTTTCTGTAATGATTTATCTACCTTTCTGTAAGCCCCAAAGGACCAAAGAAATATGCCATATTTATCCACCACTGTACCCTTGAGAAATTACTATAGTGCTTGACATTATGAGCCTATGAATATCAAAATCATTTTCTTATGAGATTAAAAAAAAAATCAAGAAAACAAAAATTAATGTTATTAGAATTAAGTATAGCAGGGGGTTAGTTATACCTGCCTATAATCTCAGTATTTGGAAGCTGAGACAGGAGTATCACAGGTTCAAGGACAGCCTCAGCAAGTAGTGAGACTCTTATCAACCTAGTGACACCCTGTTTCAAAATAAAAAATAAATCAGGGTTTGGGGTGTAGCTCAGAGGTGGAATGCCCTGGGTTCAATCCCAAGTATCCACCTCCCCCCAACACACACAAAAATAAACCAGTCAGCCTCAGCTACTTAGTGAGGCCCTCCGCAACTTAGACCCTGTTTCAAGATGAAGAATAAAAAATTGGACTGGGGGTGTAGCTTGGAGATAGAATGTCCCTGGGTTCAATCCCCAGTTCTGCAAACAGAACAATACCAAAACCAATATAAAATTAAATCAAGAAAGTTATTGAAAGTCATGGACATTTTATATATTAAAATGTTAGATAAGCCGGGTATGGTGGCACACACTTGTAATCCCAGCATTCAGGAGGCTGAGATCGGAGGATCTGGGTTCACAGCCAGCCTCAGCTACCTAGTGAGGCCCTCTGCAACTTAGTGAGAACCTGTTTCAAAATAAAGAATAAAAAAATAGGGTTGGGGTATAGATAGGAGATAGAATGCCCTTGGGTTCAATGCCCAGTACCAAGGAAAAAAAAAAAAAAAAAAAAAAAGGGTTAGATAATCTGGGCATGGTGGTACACACCTATAGTCCCAGCACTTGGGAAGTGATTGAGTAGGATCACTTGAGCCCAGGAGTTCAAAACTAGTCTGGGTAACAAGTGGGAATTCCATCTCAAAAAGAAAAAAAAAAAAAAAAAAAAAAAAGCTTAAGATACTATAACTCAATAATTATCTCGGTTATATTTCAAATATTTGAATTAAAAAAATAAATGTTTCAATACTTTCTTCACTAGTAAAAGTAAAGTATATCATTATTAAAATTTGAGAGCCACAGTACTCAGTATATAGGAATAAAGCTATTAGGAGCATTCTTGAAAAACAACCCACAAGAGACAGACAGACATAGTTCAGGGTAGTAAAATGTAAATTATAGTAGTCACAGTATGAGATGTAACCAGATTCAACTCCGAAAGAACACTGTACTGGAAGGCATCTCTATGCATGAGATGGGCCAGAATAAAAATGGGTGACAGAATAAAAAAACTTATATAAGACATTCCCTGTAATAGACCATGAAATGCCTTAAGACATTGATATTAAAAAGTATGATAATGATAATGAAAGTGAAGAAAAAGGGCCATCTATAAGAACAAATATAACTTGGTAGGTATTTGGATATGATGTGAATGTGTTTAACAGAGGAGAAAGTCAATTCAAATATACATAACTATTTCAACAACTTCAGTAAGAGGGAGAAATGATTTTGTCTATTGGTAAGAAATAAGGAATAACAATTAGGACAAAGCAGACATAGACATGGCATAGAACTAGGTTCCAGAAGAGACACCAGGGATGAAGGCTATCAGCAAATTATGTGTAAGAGTCAAGTGGTGGAAGGACATATGAGGTAAAGTTAAACTAATATGCAATTAAAGTAACTTGAACAGGGAGTTTAGAAATCAAGTAAAATAATGAATGGCTGAAATACTCAGTGATGAGTAAACTAAATTGTAACTTGTGAAACTCTGGGTGCTTGAACACCCTTTTATGGGATCTATAGGTCAAAATTATTTTCAAAAGAAGAAGGTATTATGTGACTTTTTCACTGTGTTGATATTTGCACTAATGATACAAAAACAGTGGATAGAGGTATAGGCATTTCTTCATCACAAATCTAAGTAGTGATAAATGAACTGTCCTAGTCACTGGCATTTCTGTAAACACTTAAGGTAAAAAAAAAAAAAAGTCATTTTTAGTAAGGATATCTTTGGTGAAGCAGCAAAAATTATTAAATTTATTCTGTGACTATTTGAAATAGCAGCAGTATTAACTTGAGTAATATTCTGTGTGATGAAACAGAAAGTATGCATAAATCATTTTTATCTGTGTGTGTGTGTTACTGGGGATGGAACCCAGGAGCATTCTACCTGCAAGCTACATCCCAGCCCTGTTTTTTATTCTTCATTTTGAAACAGGGTCTCACTAAGTTGCAGAAGGCCTCACTAAGTAGCTGAGGCTGAGGATTACAAGTGTGCACCACCACACCTGGCTCATATGTCACTTCTGATATGTACTTAAGTACAATGCCTATATTGAGAATAACACTGGTGTAGATGGGTGCAGTGGCACACACCTGTACTTCCATTCCTTGGGAGGCTGAGACAGGAGGATGGCAGGTTCGTGGCTAGCCACAGTAATTTAGCAAGAGACCTTGTTTCGAAATAAAAAGGGGTAGGGGTAGTCTGGAGGTAAATGCTCCTGGAGTTCAATTCCCAGTAGCAAAAAAACCCCACGGGTGCCATAGATTTGGGAGATGACCCAGTTGCCTTTTCCATGAAACATCACTTTATATGAGGTGATATTACCAAATGTCATTTTTTGATATTGTAAAATAAATATCAGTATTTATACTTAATGTAATGAGTCAACTATTTTTCCAATGCCCAATGCTTGTTTTTACAAAAGTAAAAGGATCCATGTAAAGTCTAAGAAACACAAATAGACTTTAACTTAACAGCATGTGAGTTCATTATTACTAGGTTTCAGATTCCATATTGTAATTACTTTTACTAAAACTATCACTTGTCAAATTTTGGCAGTTTGACAAAAAACACTACTCATAATTACCTGAAGAGATCATTAATTTATTTTTTCCTTTTCTAATTACATGTCTGTATGAATCCAGATTTTCTTTTTTCTTTTTATGGTACTGGGGATTGAACCCAGGGGCATTGTACCTCCAAGTTACACCCCAAGCCCTATTATTCTTTATTTTTGAAACAGGGTCTCACTAAGTTGTGGAGGGCCTCACTAAGTAGCAGAGGCTGGCTGCAAACCTTCCATCCTCCTGTCTCAGCCTCCCAAGTACTGGGATTACAAGCGTGCGCCACCACGCCTGGCTTGAATCCAATTTTCTAAATATATTAACCAAAATATATTGCAGTAAGTTGAATGAAGAATTCTACTGTCTTCTATTAAGCTAAACATTAGAGTTTTGCAAAGAAGCAAAGAGAAGCAAAATTCTGCAAAGAGAATTCAATACCAGTTATTTTTAAAAAACTCTTATTTCAAAGCAATGTTAACATGAAATGGGTTATTACTTTAAAGAATGGTTTTAATTTTCAATAGAGTTAATATTGACAAATATAATCCACATAAAAAAAGTCTTTGGAGTTACACATTTTTATAAGTATAAAACAGGTCAAAAGACAAATGAGTTTCAACAACTAGTGGTCTAGAGAGAAACTTAGCATATTCAAAAACGGATGGTGTACAAAAAAAAAGGACACTCTTACTCTGGGCATGTAAAAGAATGAAACTATCAGTTTATAGCCAGGCGTGGTGGCACATACTTGTAATCTCAGTACTTGGGAGACTGAGACAGGAGGATCCAGGTTTACAGCTAGCCTCAGCTATTTAGTAAGACTTTATTTCAAAATAAAGAATAACACTGGGCGTGGTGCTTGTAATCCCAGTACTTGGGAAGCTGAGACCAGAGGATCCAGGTTTGCGGCCAGCCTCAGCTATTTAGTGAGGTCCTCCATAACTTATTGAGACCCTGTTCCAAAAGAATAAAAAATAGAGCTGGGGGTGTAGCTCAGAGGTAGAATTACCCTGGGTTCAATCCCTAGTACCACGGGGGGGGTGGGGGGGGAATAGGACTGGGAATGTAGCTTCAAGGAAGAATGTACCTGGGTTCAATCCCCAGTACAGCACAAAAACAAAACAAAAAATAAAATAGTTTATGAAGAGATACAAGGAACAAACTAAACAAGCTAAACAAGGATAGAAAGTTATTATTTGCAAATATTCATGAATTTGACATCCTATGTTACACAGATAACAGTATTTTTTTTTTTTCATCTTTTTTTGGGTATTAAGTATGGAACCCAGGGGTATTCTACCTCTGAGGTATATCCCTAAGCCCTTTTTATTTCGTATTTTTAATTTGAAACAGAGTCTCAACTATGTTGATAAGGCTGGCTGTGGGCCTGGAATCCCCATCTCATTCTCCCAAGCATTAGGACTACGGTTGTGTGCCACCACATCCCACTGTGCTACTTCATTTTGATGTTCAAGTTCCAATGCTTTCCTACCACCTATGAATTTTTTGTTTTGTTTTGAAAATATGAACCTACTATTTAGTCCATTCCTTTTTTTCTCTAGTTGGTAATGGACAGCAAATTAAGACATATAGATCCTGTATTTTTCTCAGGTATATAACTGGCTTCAAAAAACAATCTAACCTGTGTCTAGAAGATGAGGGTGTCCTCCTCCTCCTAGAACGTGATCTTGATCTTGAATGTCTCCTTTTCTCTTCTTTCTTATCTGAATTTAAAGGAAAGTCTGGAGTTAGAAATTTTCAAAATAGCAAGATTATTCACATTCAAGTTATTAAAAGAATTCCATTATTATTTTTAGCTTTTACTTATATATACTTATGTTACAAGTGATCATTTTATGGTCATAATGCTAAAGCTTGCAAACTGATACAAATAATCTTGACTTTTGATAGATCTGACTTTGATTCTCAGTTGGCTAGCTAATAGTTCCTTTACTATTTCACCTGCCACATTTAGAAGGCTAAGAAGTATTTTCCATAAGGCAATGAAAAGCATTATCCTTATCATTCTTCGGGTCATTCCAACTTATTCTCTCTCTTTTTTTGGAGGTACTGGGAATTGAACTCAGGGCATTCTTTTTTTTTTTTTTTTCAACTTTTTTATTGGTGCATTGTAATCACACATATTTGTTAGGTACAACCTGGTAAAGGCATACATGCACACATTTCTCATTTAACCCTTCCCCAATTCCTGCCCCACTCCCTTGCCCTCCTTCCTCCTCAAGTTCAGTTTAGTGACTGATATGTTTGTGAAAGCACATCATGTGCATTAGGGTGTCCCCCCACCGCCCTCTGCCGCCCCATCACCTTCAGTTAAGTCACCTTCTTTGCTCATCTAAGGTTTCTCCTTCTTTATCTAGAGTCCCTCTTATGTCCTACTTTCTCCCTAGCTTCTGCATATTAGGGAGAGCATATTTTACTTTTTGTGACTGACTAATCTCACTTAGCATAATGTTTTCCAGTTCCATTCATTTCCCTGAAAATGACATGATTTTGTTCTTTATGGCTGAGTAAAATTCCATTGTGCACATATCCCAGTTTTGTAATCCACACGTCTGTTGATGGACATCTTGGATGGTTCCATAGTTTGGCAATTGTGAATTGTGCGGTTATAAACATAGATATAAACATATATATGCATCAGTCTGATAGTTTGAACCCAGGGCATTCTACCTCCAAGCTACACCCCTAGCCCTATTTTATTCTTTTATGTTTTGAAACAGGGTCTCACGAAGTTGCGGAGGGCCTCACAAGTAACTGAGGCTGGCGTCAAACTTGTGATTCTCCTGTCTCAGCATCCCAATGACTGGCTACCACACCTGGCTGCTTTGTATTTTTGAAACAGGGTCTCACTTGGTTGCTGAGAATTAGTGAATCACTAAGTTGCAGAGGCTGTCCTCTTAACCTGAGATCCTCCTGTGTCTGCTTCCCAAGCTGAGATTACATGCCATGTAACCATGCATGGCTGATATATTCTTTTTTGTTGTTGTTGTTGCCAGTACTAGGTATTGAACTCAGGGGCATTCTATGTATGAGTTACATCCTCAGGCCTATTTTATTTGTTACTTTGATACAGAGAATTGCTAAATTGCAGAGGGCCTTCCAAAGTTGATGAGGCTGGCTGTGAACCTGCAATCCTCCTGTCTCAGTTTCCCAAGTACTGGAATAGGTGTATGCTACCACACCCAGTTTGATTTATTCTTTATAAGGTTCTAAATGAGTTTTAAAATTTCCTGTTTGGTTCCGTCATAAATACAGCTTTAGGCCAGATTGAGATTTTAATTTTCACATTTCTATATTAATAACATCTTCCCAAGTAGTACACTTAATGATAAATATATCCAACAATGACTTTACTTAGGACCTAAAAAACAAAGTCAGTTGCAGTTTCTACTATCAAAGTGAGAATGATTTCTTCTATTTTTCACATTTAGATCGTTTTACCAATAGGATTTAATTTATTGTGAATGTGACTATCAAAAATTTATAATAAAACCAGTTTTAGTCGTGACTTCAACAAAAGTAGAGTTTCACAGATCTAGTTGTGTCTCTAAAGTTCCTACTGCTTTCCCTGTGATCATGGCTATTTTTTTTTTTTTTTGTGGTACTGGGGATTGAACTCAGGGGCATACCCCCTCCGAGCTACACCCCCAGCCCTATTTTTTATTCTTTATTTTGAAACTGGGTCTCACGAAGTTGCGGAGTGCCTCACTAGGAAGCTGAGGCTGGCCGCGAACCCGGATCCTCCGGTCTCAGCCTCCCGAATGCTGGGATTACAAGCGTGCACCACCACGCCCGGCTCATGGCTATTTTTTGATATTTTACTGATTAAATGATTTACTTCATAAACCAACTACACTTTAAAATTATTTTCTAGCTGGGTGTGGCGGTGCGTACTAGTAATCCCAGTACTTTGGAGGCTGAACCAGGATCTCAGGTCTGGTGTGTTCTACCACTGAGCTATACCCCCAATCCTATTTTTTTTTTTTCTTTAAATTTGAAATAGGTTCTGAGTTGCGGAGGGCCTCACTAAGTTGTGAGGCTGGCCATGAACTTGCGATCCTTTTGTCTCAGCTTCCCAAGTACCCAGATAACAGGCTGGATGCCACAATTATTTAGTTGCTGAGGCTGGCCTTGAAACTATAATTCTGTCTCAGCTTCCCAAATACAGGAGCGCATCGCGTCATGTGGATATTACGAATATATACTAAAAAATATAGGTAAAGAAACAAACAAAATATTATTAAATGGGGAAAAAGTAACCCATGAACATACATGTAAATATATGTAAGACAGACTGAAATAACCATTCATCTCATCCCCAAAAGACAACCTGGCTGGGGGTCAGCTCAATGGTAGAGCACGTGCATCTTTCTTTCTCCCTCTTTCTCTCTAATACACACACACAGGCCCTGGGTTCATTCTCCAGCACCCTCCACCAAAAGGTTCAAAAATATCTGCAAAGAATAAAATATTTAGCCCGGTGTGGTGGCACATGCTTTTGTAATCCCAGTATTTGGGAGGCTGAGATCAGAGGACACGGGTTCGTGGCTAGCCTCAGTTACTTAGTGAGGCTCTCCGCGACTCAGTGAGACCTTGTTTCAAAATAAAGAAAAAAAATAGGGCAGGGGGTATAGCTCGGAGGTAAAATACCCCTGGTTTCCAACCCCAGCCCTCCACCCCCACAAGAAAAATAAAATAAAAATAAACATTTGATTTTCTTTACACAAACAACATAAACACAAACACTTTTACTAGGCTCTCTTGATCTTAGAAAAGACTTGAAATTAGGTTATGTTGACCCAGATGAACAGAAATGATTAAAAACATCTAAAACGTCACACAAAGTACTCGTTAATCCTAAGCACTGCTCATTGGTTGAATCACGGAGGAGAGGCAGTCCTTTTCACTATACTACCGCTAGCAACATTTCAGGCCTCTACTTATTAACTAGATGCAGTTGGTACCAGTGTGCAATCAGAAAGATTTCCAGATTACTTCCAAATATGTTTGGGTGGCACTCCATTATATGAAATTTATTTATCAGCATTTGGAAAGTTAAAAAAGTGATTAGAGTTTAGAGTTTTAGTCAATACACTTTCCCACTTAGGCCATCATCATTTTTGCCAAGAATCATATAGTTTAGCTTCTAACAAAAATTACACAAAGATATTTTACCTGGTTCTATAGCAGCAGAAATCAGGGACTGTGCTTCTCGTACTCTTTTCATAGCTTCCTCAATTTCTTTACTAGAAGTATCTGATTTTAGACTCGGTGAAACAAGACCAGCAGCTACATGATTCAACCTGAAACAGAACCAAGAATTGAGAATGGAAATATGTTAAAGCTCAAGTCCACACTTCAAGTAAATACTCTTATGTTTCATGTAACATCGTTTTAGTAAAATGCTCCTTGAAAAAAGGGGGAAGATTCCGTAACTGCAGTAAACAATATATAGTGTAGCATCCTTTTGAATATTTACAACGAACATCTGTTTTACTATTTGTACATTTCTGAAATAAGTACTTTTGCTGAAAACCAACTGTCCAGAAAAAAACACTGAGAAATGCTAGTAGAAAGTAGTATGCTGATGCTAAAAGCGTAACTAAACTTTCCATCATTGGATGATTTAAAAACTTTCTACAACATCTTAATTTTGTTGGGGAAAAGCGTTACCTTTTAGTTCGCAGATGGGGAGAATCTGAGGCAGTAGCCAATGGCCCACCAAAGTTACACATGAAATCATGACTGGAAAGGCTAAAGATGCCCCTTAAGGGTTTAACACATGTAAAAAAAAATTATAGACACCAAATTTAGTATAGTAGTTATCTCTGGGGAGAGTAGGAAATGTCATAAAATAGGTACACAAAAAGCTTCACCTTTATTTTTTTTGGTACTGGGGATTGAACCAAGGGGCATTCTACCTGAGCTATACCCTCAGTCCTATTTCATATTTGGAAACAGGGTCTTGCTGGATTGATGAGTCTCACTACTTGCTGAGGCTGTCCTTGAACCTGCTATCTTCCTGTCTCAGCCTCCCAAGTACTAGGATTACAGGCATGTGTCATCACACCTGGCGTCAAAAAGCTTCAACTTTATTGGTGATATTTTTGTAAGTTGTGTAGTTGGTACAGGCTTGGACCTCAACTGTAAGATAATTTTAAGAAAAAAGGCTACTAACTATAAAAGTCAAATGACTTTTCCCTTCCTCCATGTTCTCCCTCTTACTGATAATGACTTTCACCAACTTAAGGGGAAAGGGCATAAAGTTCAAATTCAGTTTACAAAGAAATAACCAATTTAAATTTATCACACATCAAGTAGGAAAAAATTTCAGTTGCAGCTTGAAGAGAACTTAACAAAGTACCTAAAAGAACATTTTGACTATAACTTTGTAATATGTATGTACTTTGTTCTGGGATAGTTTCCCCTCACCTTTCCTTCTCTATTAGCCTCAGGGCTCAACTTCTGATATTTGAACTAAGTGTTACCTTTAAGATAAGTTCCTCCAGTACCCTAGTTAAATGTACATAGTTTACTATATTTAAATGTTAATGCCTTTCCTTCTGACTGGAGCATAAATGCTATAAAGGTACTCATATGTATACTTTATTTTGGTACTGGTGATTGAACTAAGGGGTAATCTACTTCCAAGCTACATCCTCATCACTTTTTAATTATTTTTTGTTTTGAAATAGTCTTTCTAGGTTGCTGAAGATTCTATGTTGCTGAGGCTATCCTCAAACCTGTGGTCTTCCTGTCTCAGCTTGCAAGTGTGTGCCACCATGACCTGTTTATGTATGCTTTAATTCAAGCAACTAGTTGGCCTTTTATACTACCATCCTAGTATAATCCATTTACTATTATTTTGAAAAGACTCAAATTACATTAAAACAAACAATATATTGGCTTACTTCTAGATTTCCCTTGTTTATACAAAGTAATACATAATATATATCTTGTGATCAAGTAACTTTCTTTTTAGACATCCACCCACTATTATCATCAATGAAAACAAAGAACTGCTTACTTGGGATCAACAGTACTCATAAGCTTCAGCAACTGGTCTGCAGCAAGAGACTGCAAATCAAAAATATAAAAATAATAAAACAAATGAGTGATATTTTATTTTTTTAGTATGTTGAAATGTTCTGGGACAATCTATCAAACCTATAAAAGTAACATTCTATGCATAACACCGACCAACAGAAATACAAGCTACATGTCATTAAAGTTTTTAATAGCCACATTTATGAAATACAAACAGGTGGGATTAGTGGCCATGGTATTGAAAAGAGCATCTTTAGCAAGTTATATGAAGATTGAAGCTAATGAGTCTAGATCTTACAGAATTACCTCTTGCTTATTTTAAGAGTTTCTGAGGAAAAGTAGTATTTTTAAAGACAAAAGTGTAACAAAACTCCAACTCCTTAGGCCAGTAAATCTAGCAATCTTCACAAAGTAAGGACTTCAGAAAAGTTTAGCCAAATTTTAATGAAAAAAAAAAAAAAGCAAATCCTCAAAACTTCTATTAAGAAGATAACTTATGAATTTATATTCTTCATCATTCTTCATTCATATGTATATTTCATTTACTTTGATACTGGTACTCTTTATTTATTTTGGTATTTTCATAATCACTCTGTATGACATACTGATTTTGTGTTGGTCTTCTAAGAACCTATTTTCTACTTTGAGCTATATATAACAAAAAATTCTTCAACAGACAAGGGGTTAACAATTTAGTGACTGTTTAAAAATTACTACAACACAGCAGAACTTCTACTCTTGAAATACAAATGAATGATAATGAAATATATTCTCTATAAAAACAGGATGAAAAATTAAAGGGTACAAAGCTGTACCTGAGAGTTCAAGTTTGCTCCAGGAAGCCCAAGTGCAGCCAGGGCAGGGTCAAGAGTAGGAGCTCCCAAAGCAGCCAGTGGAACAGCGCCGATCTGTAAAAAGTAAAGTTTCACTAAAATTCACTGTCAGGGTTGGCACTTCTTTTCTGTGTAGGGTCACACTGTAACTATTTTAAGTTTGCAGGCTGTGTTTTCTATTGCAACCACTCAATCGTACACAAATGAACACAACTATTGTCATTGTAGTTCAACATCAGAAAACAAACAAAAGGGGGGTAGGGGGTGGCCTAAAGGCCAAAGCTTGCCCAAATTGGCTCTATCTGATGGCCCCATTTCTCATTACAGAATATTTCTCTTCAAAAATCGAGATGCAGAAAGTCAGGCATGGTGGTGCATGCCTGTAATCCCAGTACTTGGGATGCTGAGGCAGGAACACAGCCAGCCTGAGCAACTTAGTGAGACCCTATTTCTAGATTAAAAAATAAAAGCAAAAGAGACTACTAGTGGTATGGCTTGGAAGTAGAATGCTCCTGGGCTGAATACCCAGTACCACAAAAGATCCACTAAAAGTGCCAGAAGGACACTAACTAAAGAAGAGCTCTTTTTCCTGATTCCTGTGCCCCTTGATTCTTCCTACAGTGCCATATAGGACATACAGTAGCCCTCACTTTTCAGTGAGTTTCAGTGCTATCTCCTTGAGCAGCTTTCCAGGAACTTCCTGGAAAACCCAAGGAAACCACTATCCAACCGTTTAAAGAATAGCTAAATCTCAGGATAGAAGTCCAAGTCCCTGGTCTGAATTGTTTGCTTCTTGTGTTACTTCAGCCTCAGGAATCTATCTCATACTCTGAGTCCTATATCCATTAGACTTTCCCTAGTACTCATGTTAATAGTCATTAATTCCTTATATTAAATGTTCCGTGTTCAAATCACCATATGGTTCTGTTTCCTGCCGTGAAGAATTCTGATGAACACATAATTAATCTGAACAAGTAAAATCCTGTAACTTTAGAGGTAGTTGACTTCATCCATAAGAACTGTGCTAAAAGTTCACCTAGTTTCAATTAATATCTACTTAATACTAAGTGCCACATTCTCTGTGTTTACTAAGTACACATAAAATGCTATGTTAATACTACTTTGTGTATTACATAATTTTATACATCAGAGATCTAGAAATTACCCAGGTTTTTTGGGGGGGTACTAAGGATTGAACTCAGGGGCATTCTACCACCAAGCTATACGCTTAGCTCTTTTTTAAAAATATGGTCTTGCTAAATTGCTGAGGTTATTCTCAAACCTGCAATCCTCCTACCTCAGCCTCCCAAGTACTGGGATTACACGCATGCTCACACACACCTGGCCCAGCACTTCATTTTATAAAAGGTAAAAAAAACAAGAGGCGAGGTGAAAATCAAAGCTACACCCCTAGTCCTTATCTTTCCAAAATACACTACAATTTACAGACCAATTATTTACCTATCTTTCCAAGATACTACAGTTTACAGACCAAGTACTTATATAGGATACAATAAAAAGGACATCTTTATAAATTTTACAAATTTCTGGTTGACATTCATCATTCACTATGATTTTTGAAATCACTGTACAATCTGTGAGTAGTTAAGACTACATGATATTTAAAGTGCCCTTTGGGCTGGGGTTGTAGCTCAGCTGTAGAGCACTTGCCTAGCATGTATTAATCCTGAGTTCAATCCCCAGCACCATAAAAAATAAAATATAGCTGCATATGCCAATGGCTTAAGAAAATAAAAAGTGCCTCTTAGCTCTGAAATGATGTGCTCCTCATAGCATTATCATTTGGAAACATGAATCTAACCAACTTTATTTTACCTTCCTCATATCAAACATCCTAATCATGAATACATTTTCATTTTTAAGCCCCTAAGTTAATTTAACCCCAAGGTAACAGCAAAAGATCAAAAACCTTTAATAAAATAAAATAAAAAAGAAGCCTTCATTTAGGTCTGAACTCTAAACTTTCAAACTTATTTTTTTTTCTGGGCCCAAATGAAACTTTTTGGGGGGTGTGTGTGCTAGAATGGAAAGGACCTATGGACACTCTACCACTGAGATACATCCCTAGACCTTCTTATTTTTTGAGACAGGATCTTGATAAATTGCTAAGGCTTGCTGTGAACTTGAGATCCTCCTATCTCAGCCTTCTGAGTAGCTGGTATTATAGGCATACTCCACTGCTCCCAGCCCAAGTAAATATATGTTCAAGAGCATGACCACAAAAGAGTTATGCTACATGAGATTTTTTTCCCCCAAATAATTTTAGGTTATTTTGAAAGCCAATGGAAAATCCAAGTAACAGGTATTTTATGATATTTAAAATGTTCTTAAAATGTAAACTTTCTAAGAGAGTCTCTGAAGTATTTATGATTATAATATAGTACTTTATATACTGTGCATGTAATTTCACTGTATGAACTAGAATCTTAATAGCACTTAAGAGCTAAAATATTTTTAGTTGTATCTTTAATTCTGCGCCTCTATCTTCTCAGAATTCAAAAGAACAAGTACCTGGGTAAGTGGGTTAGGTGTAGGCAGGAGTCCACCACCAGGCAGAAGACCTGCCACTGCATTAGCTGGTGCCAACAGAGACAAAGCCTTAGTCTCATCAGGAATAACTCCTGCAGAGAAACATCCTTGCATGAGAACACATTCTTTTTTAAAACAGAAAACACACAAAAACACCCAGAAAATGTCTCCCTGATACACCACCTGAGTTTGTTGAAAGTACTTATGTTCGCTAAAATATAAAGCTTGATCTCTATATGATTATTTATCATTAATTTTATGTCAGAATGAAACTTCAATGTGTGAAAATTTGTTTCCTTTTTCTCTACAAATGGTTAAGTTTCTAGAGTAAAAAAAATAGCACAATACACACTACTTTTTTGTTAACACTGCCAAGATTTCATCACCTGTACTCGATTTTTAAGTCATGAACCAAACGTAAGCAAGCACAGTCGGTTCTCCAGGGGTGTGCTCTCAACTTTCAAAAGCTGTTTTATGAACAACGACTCGTGTCGGCTGCTTCACTATAAAGCACACAGAAAAATCAAGATACACAAGACAAAAAAAGTTTGATTTAGGGGTTAATAATATGGTACAGTTACTATGATTTTCTTTACACCTACCATACAAATTTTGTAAAAATTAAGAGAAGAAAAGTATGTAAAGGAAATATTCTGTTGGAATCAAGCGTAGGGCTTTTGCTGACTCATGAAAATGAATATGAATGCTTCTGAAGGTCTCTGAATACACACAGGATGTGTGTGGGGGAGTGAGTGAGAGAGAGAAAATAAGAAAAACAACATGGCACATTCCTTACCTGTAGAGTAAAATGCTTTATGTTCCAACATGTGCCATGCTAAACCATACCAAAAAATGCTGCTATATAATGTCAGTTCAAAAGCTAACTTAGCCAAACTCCTTAAACCAAAAGCGACATGTATGTCCATTTTTTAAAGCCTAATCAGTGTATTCAGATAAAATCAAAGGGTCCTAGGACAAATATTTATGTAGACAAATTTAAATTCTATCCAACAGCAAAAGCCCTATACAGATGGATTAATCTGTTAATGTGCCCAAGCCCCCAAAATGAGAGTTCAATAATACAATTAAACTACATATTTGCAAATACCAGTAGTATTTCTGTAATACATATTAAGAAACTGCATCTCATCATAAAACATACAATATGTACAGGGCACTTAAGAGAAACTGGATAAGCTGCAGAAGAAAACTGTTGGGTGGTATTTTCAGCAGGGCCTGGTATATAGTTCAGGCTGAACCAGGGAAAAGAACTGTAAAACACAACAACAAAAAAGAAAAACCACTGTTAAATAAAGGTAATGGTTCCTTCCTCCTATACTGAGAAGTGCCGATAATATAAACAAATGTATACTACACAGCACTGTTATCTTGCTTGTGTCAGAGCTGTCATCAATTTAGATACCAAGAGTTATGGAGGGGGAGGGGGAGAAGATCATTTAGATATAGGGCATTAATGCATCAATATTAACAAACCTACAAAGATTAGGGATAATTTTGCATGCAAAATTATGTTTCAAGAGGATATATTAAGTATCAACATCTTACTCAAATTAGCTCATTTGCAACATTTCTGGCAAACTAAAATCCTCTTGAATTTATTGTGAGACACCTGATAGAAGATCTGCATCCATTAAAAAAAAGTCATGCATCTGATCCTCTGATTTAAAAAAGACTATTTAAAAATAAAACTACAATTTAAAAATAGCAATGAGGCCCCTCACCAGTTAATTTTCATGCGTCAAGAGTATTTTTTTTACTGCTGCTTTGATAGAACCATGAAATACTGCATGAATGTGTAGAAATGAAAGAAAAAGAAACAGACAAAAGAAACAAACATTAACCAAGGAACCTAAATATCCCCCAAATTCATTACTATTAAGAGTTCCTTCCAAATCTATCTATCTCAGTTTTACCAATTAAGACTATTCCTTACCGTTGACTGTGTGTCTATTGTTCTAAAACACTGACCAAGAGCCAACACCAAAGTGTAAGAGCTAAAACCAGAGTGAATGGTGACAAAGGGATTGAATACATCAAATTACTTAGTGGTGATAACATTAATACAGCATATCATACTACAAATTAAATATAGCAAAAATAGATTTCTGAACTAAATATTTTTATAATTCTATAAATATTATTCCCCTAAACTTCTTAAAATCAGATCTAAAAAAAATTACTATGGCCTAAAAATATCTAAACTCCAGTTATATGATATACTGTATTATGTTCCATGCTTGGGGAACTGTAATACTTAGCTAATAATTCTTTAAATCTAAAAGCTAACTACAACGTTTTGAATATTACTAACATGATTTGACCCTATATCAAGACCGAAGATATTTTACTAATTCTGAATTAGAACTTTGTAAATTTTCTGTTGGTGACCAAGTCTTAACCTACAATAGGCACACTGACATAAAAGAAATTGCTGAAGTAAAACATACTAACTAAAAAGTCATCTATCTTTAAAAACCTTAAAACTGGGCTCACACACTTCCAAATCATGGAAATAGATGTACTGTTATTACACAGCATGCCTTAACCCATCTCTGAATATGTTAATTTCTTTAGAAAACCAGAGGCATTTTCTCTAAGTTTAGACATTTCACAACTTTTACATGGTATGGTGTAAATGTTCACATTTGTTTTCAAAGATCTAAGATAGCATCTAAAATCAACAATAACAAGATTCTGCTTCTACTGACCAGTTTACTAAAGAAACGGGAAAGCATGTAAATCCTGGTCAGTAAATTTATTAAATTACTAACTTAAGATCTAATAATTTTATCATGTGATTTCTTTGATTAAAATTTATAGTTACCAAATAGCAAATCAAGTAGCAGTACACTGGGAACAAACTAATTATAAAATATGCCTTAGAAAATTTTACAAAATGGCATTAAAATAGTGCTGTCTTGTCACAGTGGCTTTTTTAGATCCAAAAAACCTGCTCATTTTTTTTTTCTGTCAAATTAACAGCCTAAAATGTAAAAAGAGAGAAAATGTAGTTAACAAATGGTTACACCAGGAAAACACTTGGGGGACTTGAGTGCTTGCTGGCCTTTAGTTAATGTCTAGAATCCCCTGTAGCTGCAGAGGACCCACTGTTTTTCAGTCATCTGGAAGGATTTTGCATTTGCCTTCTCCACTACAAAAATCACACACACAAATAACAGAGAGAAGAATTTATTATTTAGAGATATTCTAGAAAATATAACAAGAATGAACAAGAAAATCTGGCATAAAAACAAAACACCCAGTGCCCATCTGGCACCTAAGCTACAGAAAATCTTGAACTTTCACAAAAACCAAAACCATTGCAACCCTTGGTATACTGGAAATCAATGTTGGAATTTTTTTCAAGTTATCAGTTTATCAGTGTAAGGAAACATTAAGACTAACCTAGTCATGTATTTAAAACAAAAATAACATGCACTGGAAGGTTTCTGTGTAAGTTAACCATTTACCTTCGGGACTTTTTCATAAAACTTAACATTAACTAAGTAGATATATCTTGGAGAGTTACAATTAGGGATATGGTTTTAATGGACTTAAGAAAGCGGAACATTAGATATCTTATAAAAACAAATCTGATTACTAATTCTTAGAACTAAAAAATATGCAAGTAAAAATTATGTACTGCAGTATAACAAGGGTTTCAAAAATGTTAATTGCTTAAATTTTAACATGCTACTAATGGCTCACTCTAGAACTACACTGAAGTAAATGGTCATCTTAGGATGCCCACATAGGTAGGTAAACAAAGCACAAACCTTCTGCATAAGGTACGACTATCAAAGCTCTGTCAACGAATACAGTGTTTGTCAGATGCTGTGCCACAACTGCTGAGTCTGGATCATGGAACTTAACAAAGCAGACACGAGATGAAACTGGCAAAGGTGAATCACTAAAAAATAAACATAAAAGAGAGAAGACTATCAGTGAAAACAAACAGAACTATCAAACCAACATTTACATCCCCAAAGTAGTATCTTAAGTAACACATTGTCCATTGAACTAATGTACCAAATTGCAACTTAGATAAAAACCCAGAAGTATTTAAAATTACAATGTATTAGGTTAGAAACAGTTTTCTAAAATCTCAGCAGGAAGAGACCACAAAGATAAACATGTTTTTCTTAATACTACCAATTTTTATTTATTTTTTGGTAGAGCTATACATAGAACCCAGGGCTAGGCAAGTGTTCTGCTACTCATTCACACCCCCAGTCCTCATGCCAACTATTTTTTAACACAGACAACAATTAGTTTTGGTTTAGCAACCTTTCATTATACTCATTTCTAGGGATAAAAAAGATGAACTTACCCCTTCAAAAATAGAATAGCATTGAAAAGTACATCTATTTCATAATCAATTGAGTTTTCTTGACCTGCATAATAAACTGGTTTCACACACAGACCATTTTCACCTATAGTATATTAATAACTCCTAGACACTAAATCTTTCTGGTGTGAACAAAAAGAAAAAAAAATTAAGCATATAATGAAGTTTTTAGACACTCCTCCACTCTGTACTATTTCAGTTAGCAAATTGCTTGCTCAGATAAAAAGGAAAACAAGTGGTAAAGTGCAGGATATGGCAGTATAAGATAAATAATGCAAAGAGTAGGTTTTGAAAAAAATAATACAGTTGTTAAAATATCTATCACAAAAATTTCCATGAAAGGAAACAACTGCATAAAGGCAGGGGTTGATCTCCAACCCTATACCAAAAGTTGTTTGAAAATCAATGCCGGAAGGCAGTAGTAATCACATCACCCCTGGTTATACATTAAAATCACTCATGGGGAAGACATCCAAGTTCTCTACTTCAATTAAATGAAGATCTGATGGATGAAGTACTGTGCTCTTAACCACTTCTTTAATACTCCCTGACAATTTTAATATGCACCCAGGGTAGAGAACCATTGCTTTATTATTATAGGTCAATTATATTTTAAGATGCAATAATAAAAAGGGAGCTGGCGGTGGTGGGAAACAGGTGTAATCCCAGCCGCCCCCCACCCAAAAGGGAAATCCTATATTTTAATGCCATTAGAATAGAGCTTCACAGCTAACTTTTCTAACAAGTTCATGTGTACATAAAAAAATTATTACATCAGATTTAGTTATACTAGGTATTCAGATACATTCATTATTGAAAAGGGTTTCTCTTAATTTGGGCAATAATAAAAAATAATTTTTATCTTAACTTGAACTCAAATGGGAAATTATGTAAGTTTCCCTAAAGGGATTTCCCACACTAAGCAGAGATCCTAATTGAGATTTAAGGCAAAACTGAGGAATTTAAGCTTTGTTATAGAGGTTTACTGCTCAATACTTTTTTTTTTTAAATGTGAAGCACTATTGGTCTAACATTTAACAATGCTACACCTACAATAGTAAAAGAATGTTTCATCAGTTCCAGTACTAATGCTATGGCAATGTGTATTTCTTTTTAGACATCCATTTTTCCCCCCCCTGGTACTAGGGATGGAACCCAGGGCCCAGGGGCATTCTACCTCTGAGCTATGCCCCCAACCCTATTTTTAATTCTTTATTTGGAAACAGGGTCTAAGTTGCAGAGAGCCTCACTAAGTAGCTGAGGCTGGCTATGAACCCGGATTCTCCTGTCTCAGCCTCTCAAGTACTGGGATTACAAGTGTGTGCCACCAGGCCTAGCTTAAAGTTTACCACTCAATTAAAAAGCTCTTTCAGCCGGGCGTGGTGGCGCGCACTTGTAATCCCAGCATTCGGGAGGCTGAGACCGGAGGATACGGGTTCGAGGCCAGCCTCAGCTACCTAGTGAGGCACTCTGCAACTTAGTGAGACCTGGTTTCAAAATAAAGAATTAAAAAAAAAAAAAAAAAAAAAATAGGGCTGGAGGTATAGCTCAGAGGTAGAACGCCCCCGAGTTCAATCCCTAGTACCGCAAAAAAAAAAAAAAAAAAAGCTCTTTCAATGCTATCATTGCTATGTTCTTAATACCTAACATACCACTTTAGTAAATAGTAGGTACTTATATTTCTCAAAATGTAACTTTTACTAGGATGGGAGGGTTTTAAGTTCAAGGCCAGCTTGGGCAACTTAGAAAGAATCTGTTTCAAAACAAAAAATAAATAGGGCTGGTGATGTAGCTAGGTGGTAGATTTCTTGCCTAGGATGCACAAACTCTGGATTCAATCCCCAGGAATATACACATATACAGTAACCTCTACCAATTCTTTAACACTGTCTACTGTCTGATTAAGAGGAAAAAAATATCAAATATGAAGTTCTTAAAATACACTGGACAGTTCTTTAGAAAAGAAACTTAGAAAGTACTGCCCATGTGTTCAATTTATTTTCATTTACTTGGCAATCCTGAAATGATTCTATTTTTTCTACCCAATCATATCATATGAGAATACTGTAGTTATTATATTGATTGTATCCAAGTCTGTTAAGTAATCGTGAGTTTAAGATCAAATATGAACAATTTGAATATTGTAAAAAAGACAACTCAGAAATTGATCTCTCCCTTCTTGAAATGAATTCCTTTAAATAGGTTTCAAGTTTTGGTGCTATCTGGCCACACAATTACATTTTAAAAACTGATTTTTAAAAGAGCAGCAGTGTTTTCTTCTTACAAATGCCCTCTGAGGGCTATTTAATAATCTTCAAGGATGCACGTAGAAAATTTAGAATCTTGATGTTCACCTGAAGCCAATGAGTCAGACAATCCTTTTTATAAGAAAATCATGCTTCTTAACAACATCCGTTGTAAATATTCATGGCCATTCAAATGAGAGGACCTCTGGTTTAGGCCATTGATACCGCCTTTCAACTTCTAACCACTTCTGAATGGAGAATTCTGAGCATATACACAAAGTATCTCCAAAGTCCAAAAAAGAAGCATGTACGACAAAGAGATAGCCACCTGAAAACTTAGTTCCATTGATTTCACATACTTTCTCCCTCATATGAAGATATACAGTAAAACACTGCACTTATTAAAGCAAAATTTTTCTTAAAGGTGAATTCTTTCCCTTACCTAACTATTATAAACTATGTGGTGTTATAGAATTTTTCAACCATATAACTCTGACGTGCTTCACTGGGATCATTACTTGATAAGCACTCCAGTTATAATCTCCACTGTAAAATCCAATGAAAACTAAACATTTGGTTACCTAAATAATAATATGACTCACAAATTGCTGTCTAAACCAACAAACTCCTGATCAACTGTTAAAGGACAGTTACACACTAGGGTTCAAATACTACTAGGGCAGTATAGCTTGGGTAACCCATGCAAATTTCAGTTCACAAGTAAAGCTCAAAGTAAACTTTAAGTTCATAATTTAAGTTCAAAGTTCAAATTTCAATTCATAAGTAAAATAAGGTCAAATACATGTTCTGGGTTGGTAAGAACTGAGTAAGATAAATTTGCAAAGTATCTAACTTACAGTAGACACCCAAACAATACTCAATATCCAACGTTAGT
>PVLC010023765.1:10828-25445 GCA_004027655.1 Graphiurus murinus | reverse complement strand
CACACACACACACACACACACACACACACACACACACACAGAGCCGGGTGTGGTGATGCCTACCTGTAATCCCAGTACTTAGGAAGCTGAGATTGGAGGATCATGGGTTTGCAGCCAGACTCAGCAATTTAAGACTCAAAGGAAATAGAAGATTTATAGTTTTATTCCATGAAAAAAATGTTTCACCTATTATATCATATCTATAAAAATCTGACGGACATGAGTATGGAAATATGTGTTACTAAGCACTTGCATTTTTTGTGTTTTAAGTCCCTGTGTGTTTTGGAGGTGTAATATTAGAACGGATTATTTCTACTCCCAAACCATAATCTATTTTTAGACTTTTACAAGACAGTCCCCGTGGCAAAAGTTATGTAAATATGGAGACTGAGACTGGGTATGAAACAGTGTTCAGGCCGAGAAAGGAGGAGCTCAGGTTTGAGTCCAGCCTCTGCAACCCAGCAAGACCTTTAGCAACTTAGAACCCTGGTCTAAAACAAAACAAAACACCAGGCGTGGTAAAGTAAGGCTGGGAGGTATAGCTCAGAGATAGAATGTCCTTTGTCAATCCCCAGTAACACACACACAACCATCAACAGCAACAACAAAAAAAGTGCACAAATAATGGATTTTCAAAAACTAACCAAGCCAGGCGTGGTGGCGCACGCTTGTAATCCCAGCATTCGGGAGGCTGAGACCGGAGGATCCGGGTTCGCGGCCAGCCTCAGCTACCTAGTGAGGCACTCCACAACTTAGTGAGACCCGGTTTCAAAATAAAGAATAAAAAATAGGGCTGGGGTGTCGCTCGGAGGTAGAACGCCCCTGAGTTCAATCCCAGTACCGCAAAAAAAAAAAAAAAAACCCAGCTGGGAGTGGTGGCTCACGCCTCTAATACCAGTCCTTGGGAGGCTGAGACGGGAGGATCGCAGGTTCGAGGTTAGCTTCAGCAATTTAGCGAGGCCCTCTGCAACTCTGCGAGACCCTGTTTCAAAATAAAGAATAAAATAGGGCTGGGGATGTAGCTCAGAGGCAGACCGCCCGTTGGTTCAATCACCAGTATCACAAACACACACAAAAAAGTCCCTAATAATTCTCAATAGGAAGGGTGTGTAGAGTGTGAGCAAGTCACGCTGCGCTTTGGTACCTTGGAGAAAAGGTACCAAATTATAGAAGTCCGAGGCAATCGCTGCCCCAGCAGGACCTGCGTACAGGTAGACAGCCGCCCGAGCAGGAAGTGGCAAACCGGAAGTCCCGCCCCTCCCGGCTGCGCTTCCCCTCAGCCTGGCCACACCCAGTCTCCCCCAGCCGCCAGTGCGCGCCGCGCTCAGCCAGTCAGCGCTCGCCGTTCCTGGAAGCGCTTCCCTTGCGCCTGCGCGACTCCGCCCCGCCCCACGCGCGGGCTCGCGCTCTGGTTCTGGCCCGGCCTCCGGCCCGCGGCACCGGGCCCTCACCTTCCCGGTCCAGCCCTCGGCTTGCGGCGCGGGCACCATGGTGGGTACCGTGACGTCACACGCGAGCGCCCGCGGGGGTCGCAGGCGGTTCGGACTGTTGGGCCCCCGGTGGGAGGCTAGGAGTTGTCCCTCTGGGGCTTTTCCCTTCTTAGTTTTTGAACTGTGGGAGCAGATGGGTGCGTGTGCGTGTGCGTGTATTTTCCCCAGCTCTGAGGGAAAACCCCCAGTAAATTCGAGAGAAAGTCGGCGGGGGCCGCTGGAAACGGAAAAGGTAAACCTCAAGGAGCATTTTTCTGCCGGAGATCAGGTTCGGGAGGGTGCGGGGGGGATACTTAATTCGTTTCACTGGATGGAGTCGGCAGGGACCCCAGGAGAGGTCGGATGAGAGCGCGGGCCCAGGGGCTTTCAGTGAAGAGTCAGAAGCCTGGGGGCCGCAGCCTCTCACTTCACTGTGCTGTGAAGTCGTAGCATTGCCAAGGATGCAGCGAGGGAACCAATACCAGTATTTGAAAATACTGGTAGAAGGATTTTCCGCTCCCTCCCCCCGTGCCCCTTCCCCTATGATGGTTTTGCCTCTCTTGCCCAATAGCTCTTCTACTCCTTTTTCAAGTCCCTTGTGGGCAAGGATGTTGTTGTGGAACTCAAGAATGACCTGAGGTAGGTACCTATTCCAACGAATCTGGAGGGTGGGTGTGCCGAGGGTCCTGGAACCTATTTGACAAGTATTTGAGGACTTGGCAAAGTGAGAGTAATGGAGAAGAAATAATTTGTGCCTTAAAGATTAGCTGGAGCCGGGCTTGGTGGCGAACACTTGTAATCTCAATTTGGGAGGCCGAGACTGGAGGATCGCAGGTTAATGGCCAGCCTTAGCAACTTAGTGAGGCCCTCCACAACTTATGTGGTTCAAAGATAGAATGCCCCTGGGTTCAGTCCTCAGCACAAAAGAGAAGATGGGGGTCTAGTGTAACTATTCTGGCAGCTCTGTTCCTGCACTAGGGAGGCTGAGATAGGAGGATTGCAGTTCGAGGACACACTAAACTTGAGAACCCCCCTCCCTTTTTTTTTTTTTGCTGTACTGGGGATTGATCTCCGGCATTCTACCTCCGAGCTACACCCCCAGCCCTATTTTTTATTTTGAAACCAGGTCTCACTAAGTTGGGGAGTGCCTCACTAGGTAGCTGAGGCTGGCCGAGAACCCGGATCCTCTGGTGTCAGCCTCCCAAATGCTGGGATTACAAGCATGCGCCACCACGCCCGGCTCCCAGCCCTATTTTTTATTCTTTATTTTTGAAACAGGGTCTCACTAAGTTACGGAGTGCCTCACTAGGTAGCTGAGGCTGGCCGAGAACCCGGATCCTCTGGTCTCAGCCTCCCAAATGCTGGGATTACAAGCGTGCACCACCATGCCTGGCGAGAACACCCCCTTTTGGTTCCACCTTTTCCAGCTTTCTTAAGGCCTTGTCTCCTCAACCATATTCTCTTGTAGCTCTGCAGTGTCCTCTGTGTTGACTGAGTATACACTAATTTGATTCTTCCCTGCCTTTGCCCTTGACAGCATCTGTGGAACCCTCCACTCTGTGGATCAGGTGAGATAAATCGAGGGCTCAGAATTTATTTGGGGGGAAGGAGAGGGAAAATTAAGTGTTGGTACTTAATCTTGTCTCTAGAGTTAATGATATTCATTTTCCTTTCTTAGTATCTCAACATCAAACTAACTGACATCAGTGTCACAGATCCTGAGAAATATCCTCACATGGTGAGTTGGGGTTGGTGGAGAAGAGGAAACACCGCCAAAGCCAGAGGCCCCCGGATGTTCCGAGAACCTCTTTTTTTTGTGGTACTGGGGATTGAACTCAGGGGCATTCTACCTCCGAGCTATACCCCTAGCCCTATTTTTTATTTTTTATTTTGAAACCGAGTCTCACTAAGTTGCTGAGTGCCTCACTAGGTAGCTGAGGCTGGCCGCGAACCCGGATCCTCCGGTCTCAGCCTCCCGAATGCTGGGATTACAAGCGTGTGCCACCACGCCCGGCTCCCCGAGAACCTCTTAAGGGTGGTTTCATGTTTGCTCTGTCTAGTTATCTGTGAAGAACTGCTTCATCCGGGGCTCAGTGGTCCGGTACGTGCAGTTGCCAGCAGACGAGGTGGACACACAGTTGCTACAGGACGCAGCCAGGAAGGAAGCCCTGCAGCAGAAACAGTGATGACTGCCCTTCCCCTCGGGCCCTTCCCCCATAATACTTGAGTTGTTTTTTAAGGGATTGAGTGGGTGAGTTATAATTGTGGGGAGCAGCTATCCTCTGTTGAGGAGGGGAGGAACAGCAAAGCCTTCCCTGCCTGAGCACCTGCCATTCTCACAGACAGTGGGAGAGCTTCCTCGGTCTCTCCATGACATCAGGTGATTCATTTGGGGGATGGAATCTGTCCCGCATCGGGAATAAAATTCATGATGCAGATTTGTGTTCTGGTTTCTGTGGTCTGTTTTGGGCAGGGATCTGGGGGATGGAAAAGGATGCTGAGTTGGTCTGCGCTCTGGGACTGAGCGTTGCCCCAGCCAAGAATCCATTGCAGCCCCCCCCACCATTATCTGCCACTGGCAAAAACGTGCAGCACCTCAACTGGACTATACTTTCTTGGGCATGCCAGTCTACATTGGAGCTACACATCCAGCCCTTTTTATTTTTTATTTTTGTGTGTGTGGTACTGGGGATTGAACATAAAGGCAGTCTACCTTCGAGCTGCACCCCCAGCCTGATTTTATTATTTGGAAACACGGTCTCGCTAGGTTGATGAGTCTCACTACTTGCTGAGACAGTCCTCAAACCTGTAATTCAAGCATGCTCCACCACACTTGGCTTCTAATTTTTCTTTTTTTTGTGTGTGTGGTACTGGGGATTGAACTCAGGGGCATTCTACCTCCGAGTTATACCCCCAGCCCTATTTTTTTTTTTTTTTTTTTTTTTTATTCTTTATTTTGAAACGGTCTCGTAAGCTGTGGAGGGCCTTACTAAGTAGCTGAGGCTGGCCGCGAACCCAGATCCTCCCGTCTCAGACTCCCAGATGGTGGGATCACAAGCGTGCGCCACCACGCCCGGCTCTAATTTTTATTTTCAAACAGTGTGCTCGTATTACTGCGGCCGGTCTCCCAGCTTTCTATCCTCTCGTCTCGGTTTCCAAGATTCTGGGATTTCAGGCGTGTGCCAGGCGCCCAGCTGGCCTCTTCACCCTATCCACAACCAGAGCGCTTGCCGGCCTCCCATCTCCGCGTCCTTCCATTAACGTGAAATGTTAGGAGACACGAACATAAAGCCTTTGCTACTAGCAGCCGGATTTCTTCCTCAAGACAACCAAATGAGTGCTTTCCTGCATGCAGAGGATAGGTACCAGTAAGCGTTGTTCAGTGCAGCGGGCGGGGATTACGGAACCCGTCCCGGACTCGGCCGCGCCGCGGTCAGTGCTCCGGCTCAGGCCCTCGGAGGCCCCCTAGCGGCGGCGCCGGGCGGGTCGCCCCGGGCCGGTTCCCCCGCGGTCGGCCCGAGGACCCGCAGGTGTCCGCGGCGCGCCTGACCCGCGCGCGCCGGGCCCTGGGGTCGGCCGCGCCCGCGCCCGTCGGGTGGGCGTGCGGGGCGGGAGCGGGAGCGGGGGCGGGAGCGCGGCGGGGCGGGGGGCGGCGGCGGGCGGGGTGAGCAGGCGGGGCCGGGACGCGGGGAGCGGGACGCGCGCAGGCGGGACTCGGCCGCCCCCGCCAGGACCCGCCGGCCGGAAACGCGCGCTGTCACAAAGGGGGCCGCACGTGGGCGCCGACTCCCGGGCGGCGGGAGGAGGGAGGGAGGAGGGTCGCCGGGAGCACCGCCCACCGTCTCCTCCTCCCCAGCCGTGCGGCGGGTCCCGGCTCGGTCCGATCGCCGCCCTCCAGTACGTACACGCGACCCGAACCCGCGACCTAGGGGACGCCGGCCCGCGAGCCCCCACGCCCCGGCGCCTCCCGCCGTCCCTGCGCTCCGAGCCAGGCCTCCGCGGCCTCGCAGACGCCTGCGACCGGGGCGCCCCCGCGAGGGTCCCCTCGTCAACTGCCCCTCAGCCTCCCCTGTCTCTCCTCCCCAGGTCTCCACCGCGTTCGGACCCCCACTTGGCCATGTCCATCCTCTACGTCTCCCCGCACCCCGACGCCTTCCCCAGCCTCCGAGCCCTCATAGCCGCTCGCTACGGGGAGGCTGGGGAGGGTCCCGGCTGGGGAGGCGCCCACCCTCGCATCTGCCTGCAGCCGCCGCCGACCAGCCGCACGCCCTTTCCTCCTCCGCGCTTGCCCGCTCTGGAGCAGGGGCCCGGCGGGCTCTGGGTGTGGGGCGCCACGGCTGTGGCCCAGCTGCTGTGGCCAGCAGGCCTGGGGGGCCCCGGGGGGAGCCGGGCAGCTGTCCTCGTCCAGCAGTGGGTCAGTTATGCCGACACGGAGCTCATACCAGCCGCCTGCGGGGCCACGCTGCCTGCCCTGGGACTCCGAAGCCCTGCCCAAGACCCCCAGGTGAGTGGGGGAGGAGACCCAGAGGAGGAAGCCAGGCTTGATGAGCTTCTCAGATGTGCAAAAAGTGCAAAAAGAAAAAAAAAACACATTTAAGACTGTTTAAAAAAAAAAGTGCAAAAAGATCAAATCCCAGATTGCCACCTCATGTGGTAACCCAGGCACGTTTTTTAAACTCTGTGAGCTTTGGTCTCCCTCTGTCCCTGTAACTCAAGTCCGTGTAATACCTGCCTCTTTGCTGTAATGAGATTAAAAGATGCGTGCGTGGAAAGCCCACATAGTCCAGGGTCAGGCATTTTAGTCTTGGAGTAAAAGTTGGGTTGTTTGGTTTGAACCCAGGGGCATTCTACCTCAGAGCTACACCCCCAGCCCTATTTTTTATTCTTTATTTTGAAACATTAAGTTTCTGAGGGCCTTATTAAGTAGCTGAGGCTGGCTGCGAACCTGCAATCCTCCTATCTCAGCCTCCCAAGTACTGAGATTACAAGTTTGTGCCTTTTTTTAATTTTGAAACAGGGACTTGCTAAATTTCTGAGACTGGCCTCCAGCCTGTGATCCTCCTGTTTCAACCTCTCAAGCACTGGGATCACAGGCCTGCACCACCAGGCCTGGCCTCTGAGTAGAAGTACAATGGGGGAAAAAGAAGTTTGATGGCAGCTGAAACAGAGGAGGATAGAGTTTACTTTGAATTGTAGGAAAAGGCTGGGTGTGAGAGAGGACAGTTTCTGGGAAGAGATAAAGGAAAAATGAGCGGAGGAGGATGGGAAGGAAGGGAGGGGAGAGATGGCCCCACCAGATTGTAAAGTATCTAAATCTTCATGGTGGATACTTAGTGTTTCTAGAATGAATGAGTCATCATGCGACCGTAGACCCTGGAGTGCTCTCTCATATCTTGTTCACCCTGTCTAAAATAGTTCCTGGGGGGGAGGGGTGGCAAATGCTTGTAATCCCAGTACTTGGGAGGCTGAGATAGGAGGATGCAGGTTCAAGGACAACCTCAGCAAGTAGTGAGACTCTCTTCAACCAAGTGAGACACTGTTTCCAAATAAATAAAATTGGGCTGGGGTGAATGCCTCTGGGTTCAATCCCCAGAACCACACACACAAAGTTCTTCTCCAAATCCTTGTGCCCTCTGCCTGCTTATTTCTCTTCATATGGATTAAGAAATTAATAGAGTAAGGTATTATAGATTTGTTCATTTTTTTCCAATCAGTAGAATATATTTGTTGGTACTTAGGACCTGGCAATTATTGTGTTGTTTCATATAACTTTTTATTTTTTTTTTGTACTATTTTAGTTTTGGGGATTAAACTCAGGGGTGTTCTACCTCTGAGTTCCCCCCTAGCCCTTTTTATTTTTTAAACAAAGTCTTGATAGGCTGCTGAGAATCTTACTAAGTTGCTGAGGCTGGTCTTGAACCTGCAATCCTCGTGTCTCAGCCTCCCAAGTACTGGGATTACAAGTGTATGCCGTCGTGCTCGGCTTCATAGTCTTTAACTCCTGTGATTAGTGTGTTTCATCTGACACGTATGGTAATAAATATTACTAAAGTATGAATCTGTTGGATGAATCAGAAGAATATATATAACATGCATCACACATATATATTATGTGTAATAGGCCTATATATTACATATGTATACAGTATATATATATGTATACACACACACATACATAGTATGTATATTGGTGCTGGATTTTTTTATTTTTTATTTTTTCTTTTGTGGTGCTGAGGATTGAACCAGGGACATTCTACCTCTGAGCTACACCCCCAGCCCGATATTTTGAAACATGATCTCACTGGGTGGATGAGAGTCTCCCTACTTGCTGAGGCTGTCCTCAAACCTGCGATCCTCCTGTGTCAGCCTCCCAAGTACTGGGATTACAAGCCTGCACCGCCTTGCCTGGCTTGGTGCTGGGGTTTGAACCCAGGGCCTTGCGCATGCCATGCACGCCCTCTACAGTATGCTCTACCCCAGCCAGAAGTATCTTTATTATGGCCCCCCGAGTGGAGAAGGAACTGGGCTCCGAGGTGGCTGTTTATGGGGTGGAGCAAGGTCAGTGGATCCTGACGGGGTGGAATTGAAGTGAGCTGAGCCTTGTCTCCGGTCCTTCCCTTCCTGTCAGGCTGCGCTGGGGGCCCTAGGCAAGGCGCTGAGCCCCCTGGAGGAGTGGCTTCGCGTGCACACCTTCCTGGCCGGGGACGCCCCCACGCTGGCCGACCTGGCCGCCGTGACAGCCCTGCTGCTGCCCTTCCGCTACGTGAGTCTCGGGGCCTGGGAGGAGCAGGTGCGCTTCCCCAGACAGCGCCGCAGGTGACTCGGGCTGGTCGTGTCTTCACCTTCGCAGGTCCTGGACCCTGCTGCCCGCCGGATCTGGGGCAACGTGACGCGCTGGTTTATCACGTGTGTCCGGCAGCCAGAATTCCGGGCTGTGCTGGGGGAAGTGGTTCTGTACTCCGGCACCAGGTCTGTCTCTCAGCAGCCAGGTGAGCAGGAGCTGGGGGTGCTGATAGGGCTCCCCCGGGGCTTTCTATGGGATTATTTTTTCCCTTAGGAGCCCCCAAGTCACTGGGGCAGTGAGTAGTCTTTGGGAGGGTGTGGCAGGAGGGCAGCTGGAGTAACCTTGCAGAACCAGTGGTACTGTTTGCAGAGTCCCCAGCAGGCTGAGCCTGAACTGCGTCTCCCCCCAGGCCCTGAGGTCCCTGCAGCCCCAAAGACGGCTTCTCAGCTCAAGAAAGAGGCCAAGAAACGGGAGAAGCTGGAGAAATTCCAGCAGAAGCAGAAGATCCAACAGCAGCAGCCCCCGCCGGGGGAGGTGAGCGTCTCGGGTGGAGCTGGAGAAGGGCTGGGGCGCTGGGCAGGGGGTGGCTGATGTCTGGGCCTCTCTCTTCTCTCTCCCAAGCAGAAGAAAGCAAAAGCAGAGAAGAAGGAGAAACGGGATCTTGGAGTCATTACCTATGACGTCCCAACTCCACCTGGGGAGAAGAAAGGTACTAGGAGGAGAAAGGGACCCCCTCAGTGGCTGCTTCCCAGTTTTTGCCCCTTTTTGTCCTGTCCTGGGTCCCTCTAGTGTGCCTGGTGAGGGTCTGCAGGGCACCCTGACACCTGTCCTGTGGTGTGAGTGACAGAGGCCCTGGTCGCCGCGTGCCGGCCCATCCCTCCCCGGGGTTTCTGCTCCTGGCCTTGGCTCCCCTTGAGCCTCCCTCCTCTCCCCAGATGTCAGCGGCACCATGCCGGACTCCTACAGCCCCCAGTACGTGGAGGCGGCCTGGTACCCTTGGTGGGAGAAGCAGGGCTTCTTCAAGCCGGAGTACGGGGTGAGTGGGCGCAGCGGCCCGGGTCCTGCGGGGCGGCGTGGGGCGGGCCGAGGCTGAAGGACCCATTGCCCGGGGGGCCAGTGAGGTGACGGGAGGCCTCAGCCCGTGCCCATGCTTCTCCCCGTCAGCGGCCTAGCCTGTCAGCACCAAACCCCCGAGGTGTCTTCATGATGTGCATCCCACCCCCCAACGTGACAGGCTCCCTGCACCTGGGTCACGCGCTCACCAACGCCATCCAGGACTCCCTGACGCGCTGGTGAGCTCCTGTCTGCACCTCTGGCCGCCCCTCGGCCTCCTCGCTGTGTCCCCCGGGGCGCTGCGTCTGTCTGCCATCTCCCGCCGTTCCCGTTGATCTTTTAGTGTCCTCTCCTATCAGGCAATCCCGTACCCACTTATAGGCTCCCCCCTCTCCCTCTCCTGCTATTGAAAATATAAGTATTTTGAATTTGACAAGAGATACGCAAATATATTCTTTTTTTTGTGTGTGTGGTACTGGGGCTTGCTTGAACCCAAGGACATTCTACCTCCAAGCTACACCCCAGCCCGATTTTTTATTCTTTATTTTGAAACAGGATCTCACTAAGTTGTAGAGTGCCTCACTGAGTAGCTGAGGCTGGCTACGAACCCGGATCCTCCTGTCTCAGCCTCCCAAGTACTGGGATTACAATCGTGCACCACCATGCCCAGCTTTTTGACTATTTTTCTCTTTTTTTCCTTTTTTTTTTTTTTTTTGGAGGGTGTATTGGGAATTGAACCCAGTGGCATGCTGCTTCTGAGTTACACACCAGCCTTTTTTTAAAATTTGAAACAAGGTCTTGCTAAATTGCTAAGGCTAGCTTTAAATCTACAATCCTCTTGTCTCAGCCTCCTAAGTACTGGGATCACGGGTGCGCTACCACACCTGGCTTTTCTTTCCTTTTTTGATACTGGAGATTGAACCCAGGGGCAATACCCCCAGCCCAATTTTATTTTTATTTTGAAACAGTCTCAAGTAGTGAGAGTCTCACTACTTGCTGAGGGTGTCCTCAAACCTGCGATCCTCTTGTCTCAACTTCCCAAAGTACAGGCATGTGCCACAACGACCAACTTGTTTTCCTTTTATTTATTTATATTTTTGTGGCACTGGGAATTGAACCCAGAGGCATTCTACCTCTGAGCTATACCCCCAGCTCGATTTTTTATTCTTATTTGAAAACAGGGTCTCACTAAGTTGCGGAGGGCCTCGATAAGTTGCCAAGGCCAGCTTTGAACCTGTGATCCTCCTGTCTCAGCCTCCCAAATACTGGGATTACAAGTGTGCACCACCACGCCCAGCTTTGTTTTCCCTTTTTAATTGGCTTGTTGGAGAATTCTTAACCAATTCTGGGTATTGATGTTTTTGTTTGTCTTGTGTATACTACAAAAATTTTTCAGCCTGCTGTGGTGGCGCACACTCATAAACCCAGTCTTGGGAGGCTGAGACAGGAGGATCGCAGGTTCGAGGCCAGCATCAGCAACTTAGTAAGGCCATCTGCAATTTAATGAGACCCTGTTTCAAAATAACAGAATAAAATAGGACTGAAGGTGAAGCTCTAAAGTAGAGTGCCCCTGGGTTCTGTCACCAGTACCAAAAAAAATTTCCTTCATTGTATTTTCCATCTGTTTTGTATTTGTTATATTGTAGTTTTCCACCCAGTGCCTTAAACATGCTAGTCGAGTAGCAGGGCTCTACCACTGAGCTGTACACACCTGCAGTCCCCAGCTTTGTTTTCCTAAATTCCTTAAGGTGTGGAGAAGTTATTTTTTATCAATATTAGGGAGTAGGGAATTTTTTTCCAAATAATTGGCTACTTGTCACAAATTGCCTGAACAGTTTATTCTTACCCTCAGTGCCAGGTGTTCCTGGATCTGTTTCCAGAAGGTTTGTCCCCTAATCTGTTACTTTGTTCCTATGTGGTCACAAGTTAACAGTCATAACTTTCTCTTGGGTTTTGCTATCCAGTTGGTCTGGAGCCTCCTCTTTGTTCTATTTCCAGATTGCTTTAGCTGTTCTTGGGAATTTTCTCTCCCAGGCTGACTTTATTTATTTCAGGACTGGGGATGGAACCCAGGGGTATTCTACCTCCGAGCTAAGTAGCTGTGAATCTGTGATCCTCCTGTCTCAGCCTTCCAAGTACTGGGATTACAAGCGTGCCCCACCACAGGCTGGCTTTAGAATCGGGGTGTCAGTTGGGCATGGTGGTGCACACTTCTAATCCTAGTACTTAGGAGGCTGAGACAGGATCATAGGTAGCCAGCCTCGGCTACTTAGTGAGGCTCTCTGCAACTTAGTGAGACCCCGTTTTTTTGTTGTTGTTGTTGTTGTTGTTGTTTTTGTGGTACTGGGGATGGAACCCAGGGGCATTCTACCCCCGAGCTATATTCCCAGTCCTATTTTTTATTCTTTATTTTGAAACGGGCTCTCATTAAGTTGCAGAAGGCCTCACTAAGTAGCTAAGGCTGACTGCGAACCCGGATCCTCTGGTCTCAGCCTCCCAAATGCTGGGATTACAAGTGTGCGCCACCATGCCCAGCATGAGACCTTGTTTCAAAATAAAAAAAATAAAAGATGGCTGGAGGTGTAGCTGGGAGGTAGAATGCCTCTGGGTTCCATTCCCAGGACCACAAAACCAAAAAAAAAAAAAAAAAAAAAAAACGAATTGGGGTTCCAGTTCTCCCCTTTTTCCCTGTCAACTCCCGCCTGGAAGCCTCTGCCCCTTTGGTGCCAGGCCCCCCTGCCACTCACCCTCGCCCTCGCCCCGTCCCCACAGGCACCGCATGCGCGGGGAGACCACGCTGTGGAACCCAGGCTGTGACCACGCGGGCATCGCCACCCAGGTGGTGGTGGAGAAGAAGCTGTGGCGAGAGCGGGGGCTGAGCCGTCACCAGCTGGGCCGGGAGGCCTTCCTGCAGGAGGTCTGGAAGTGGAAGGAAGAGTGAGTGCGCCCTGGCCCTTCCCCCGGGACCCCCGCTCAGGAAAGGCCTCCCCTGGGACGCCAGGCCGTGGAGAAACCTCAGTGGAGCCGGGAGGAGGTCCAAGGGAAAGGGAGGGGAGACTGAGGTTCATCAGTGGAATACTACCATCGGCTGTGTATGCATATGTGAAAATACCAGCCCAGTCTCAGTCCTCTATGGGAAGGGGGGAGATGGTGAGGCAGGGGCCACCAAGTGCTGTGTGCGTGCACGTCACTGTCAGCACGATTTATGTGATGACGTGAGACTATAACGCACTAATACAAGCAAAAAGAAAGAAAGAGGAGGCCTGTGTTACCGAGAGCCCTCCGCTCACGGGAGTGGAGGCTCAGGTGGCCCCATCCGCCACCTGCTGCCTCCTTCCAGCCCAGCCTGAGTGCTGGTCCCAGTGCATCTGTCCGCTTCCAGGAAAGGCGACCGGATTTACCACCAGCTGAAGAAGCTCGGCAGCTCCTTGGACTGGGATCGCGCCTGCTTCACCATGGACCCTGTATGTGGGAGGGGCTCAGGGCTGGGTGGGAGTGGGCGGCTCCGGGGGGGGGGGGTCTCCTGCAGAAGAGAGCACACGACTGCAGCCCTTCACCTCCCCGCCCTCGCGCCCCGTGGCCTTGCTCTGGAGCCCCGTTCCCATCCTCCCTCTGTGCAGCCTGAACTCCCAGGATGCTTTGCGCCAGCACCCATCCCCAGCTGCGTGGTTTCCACGCCATCACCAGCCTGGTTCCCACAAGCCCCTCTCCCCCCACTCGGGGTCCTGGCTGGCGGCACCCTGGGCAAGCCAGGTCTCACTGGACCCTGCTGCCTCAGGTGTGGGCAGGGCCTCCAGAGCCATGACCCGCGCTCTGATCTCCCTGCTCCGCCCCAGAAATTGTCAGCAGCTGTGACCGAGGCCTTCGTCCGGCTTCACGAGGAGGGTGTCATCTACCGCAGCACCCGCCTGGTCAACTGGTCCTGCACCCTCAATTCTGCCATCTCGGACATTGAGGTGCGCCCGCCCCCGTGGCCCGTCTTCATGGCTGATCCATCCCCGCCCGGCCCCTGGGCTGGTCCTCTAAATACCTGTCTTCCAGGTGGACAAGAAGGAGCTGACAGGTCGCACCCTGCTCTCTGTGCCCGGCTACAAGGAGAAGGTGGAGTTTGGGGTCCTCGTGTCGTTTGCCTACAAAGTCCAAGGCTCAGGTGGGAGTCGAGGGCCCCAGGATGGTGGGCCAGGTGTGGTGGGGGCAGGGAGCGGCAGGGCTGAGCCCACAAGGCCTTCTGTCACCCCAGACAGCGACGAGGTGGTGGTGGCAACCACCCGGATTGAGACCATGCTAGGAGATGTGGCTGTGGCTGTGCACCCCCAAGATCCCAGATACCAGGTGCGGGGGCGGGGGAGTGGCGGGCTGAGGGGCTCCCCTGCTTACGGGGGGCTGGAAACGAGAAATGAGGCGAGAAGCCCATCCCTGGCTCTTCCTAGCCCTGATGATGGAGCCATTGGTGGCCATTTCGGGGAGTTTGGGTGCTAGGACAGTCAGGGACCTGCAGGAGGGACTCACCCCGCCCCATATGCACTTTTGATATCTCCTTCTGCCCCAAGCACCTGAAAGGAAAGAGCGTGATCCACCCCTTCCTGTCTCGGAGCCTTCCCATTGTCTTCGACGATTTTGTGGACATGGAGTTTGGCACAGGTGAGCGGGGGCTGAGCCTGTGGGAAAAGGAAGAGACTGGAGCCGGTAAGGCCCATCTCAGTCATCGGTGTCTTTCTCCAAATAAAAAAGGAGCCAGGCATGGTGGCACACGCCTGTAATCCCAGTACTTGGGACTCTGAGACCTGAGGATCACAGGTTCGAGGACAGCGTAGTGACTCATTAACCTGGCGAGACCCTGTTTCCAAATAAGAAAGAAAATTGGGCTGGGGGTGTAGCTCGAAGGTAGAATTCCTCTGGGTTCAATCCCCAGTACCAAAAAAAAAAATTTTTAAAGGGCTAGGGGTGTGGCTCAGAGGCAGAAATGCCTCCCCTGGGTTTAATCTCCAGTAACGCACAAACACAGGTGCAGGCCTGTAATCCCAGTACTTACGAGGCTGAGACAGAAGGATTGCAGGTGTGAGGTCAGCCTCAGCAGTTTAGTGAGACGCTGCTTCAAAATAAAAATCAGTAGGAGCCGGGCGTGGTGGCGCACGCTTGTAATCCCAGCATTCGGGAGGCTGAGACTGGAGGATCCGGGTTCGCGGCCAGCCTCAGCTACCTAGTGAGGCACTCCGCAACTTAGTGAGACTCGGTTTCAAAATAAAGAATAAAAACTAGGGCTGGGGGTATACCTCGGAGGTAGAATGCCCCTGAGTTCAATCCCCAGTAC
>PVLC010023765.1:0-10728 GCA_004027655.1 Graphiurus murinus | reverse complement strand
AAGCCCCAGAGCGACCCTCGGGCCCCTCCCTGCTCCAGGGGCGGTGAAGATCACGCCGGCACACGACCAGAACGACTACGAGGTGGGCCAGCGGCACGGGCTGGAGGCCGTCAGCATCATGGACTCGAGAGGGGCCCTTGTCAACGTGCCCCCGCCGTTCCTGGTGAGGCTGCTGGGGGTGGGGGTCCTGGTTGGGGGGCAGGGTACCTCGGCAGCGCCGTGACCAGCTCCCTCTCCGCCCAGGGCATGCCCAGGTTTGAGGCCAGGAAGGCGGTGCTGGCGGTGCTGAAGGAGCAGGGGCTGTTCCGTGGCATCCAGGACAACCCCATGGTGGTGCCGCTTTGCAAGTGAGGATGGGGGCCGGGGAGGGGGCGGCCGCGGTGCTCTCTGCTGCCTCCTCACCTCGCCTGCACCCCCAGCCGCTCCAAGGACGTGGTGGAGCCTCTGCTGAGGCCGCAGTGGTACGTGCGCTGTGGGGAGATGGCCCAGGCCGCCAGCGCCGCCGTGACCCGGGGCGACCTCCGCATCCTGCCTGAGGCCCACCAGCGGACGTGGCATTCGTGGATGGACAACATCCGGTGCGTGGGGCTCCTGGGTGCGCACAGGGTGGCCGGGGGGGCTGGGGGCAGCTCCGGGCCCCCCTGACCCCCACCCGCCCGGCCGTTCGCAGGGACTGGTGCATTTCCCGGCAGCTGTGGTGGGGCCATCGCATCCCTGCCTACTTCGTCACCGTCGACGACCCGGCGGTGCCCCCCGGGGAGGTGAGGACGCGGCTTGCCAGAGCTTGCCGCTGTGGATCGGAGGGTCTGTGGTGGGGGGGCAGGGCAAGGTGGGGGTGCCCCTTGGCTCCTCACCCCTCTGTGGCAGGACCCGGATGGCCGGTACTGGGTGAGCGGGCGCAGCGAGGAGGAGGCCCGGGAGAAGGCAGCCAAGGAGTTCCGAGTGGCCCCCGAGAAGATCCGCCTCCAGCAAGGCAAGGCGGGGCCTCGGGCTGGGCACAGGGCTGGAGCCCTGACCCCCACTGGGCCCCCTGACCTTTGACCTCTGACCCACCAACAGATGAGGATGTGCTGGACACCTGGTTCTCTTCCGGCCTCTTCCCCTTCTCCATCTTGGGCTGGCCCAACCATGTATGTCCTGGTTAGAGCGGTGCAGGGTGTGGTCTGGGAAGGGGACGCGTGGCTCCCCTCACACCCCGTCTCCCCCAGTCAGAAGACCTGAGTGTGTTCTACCCGGGGACGCTGCTGGAGACGGGCCACGACATCCTCTTCTTCTGGGTGGCCCGGATGGTCATGCTGGGCCTGAAGCTCACCGGCAGGCTGCCCTTCAGAGAGGTGTGAAGACGGCAGGGTCACCCCGCAGCCCCCACGTCCTCCTGCCCCCCCGGGCTGTGCCCCCCCACCCCCGTCCTCCTGCCCCCCCCCTGGGCTGTGCCCCCCCACCCCTGTCCTCCTGCTCCCTGGGCTGCGGCCCTCATGTCCTCCTGCCCTCCCCCCCTCCCCACCCTGGGCTTCGGCCTCCTCATGCCCCCCCCCCACCCTGGGCTGCAGCCTTCATGGCCCCCTGTCCTCCTGCCCCCCCGGGCCTCAGCTCAGACTCTGCTGCTGCTGCCGACAGCTGTGGCTGTGCCTGGTCCAGGGCTTGTGGGGAGCCGGGCGTGTTGGCACACACCTATGTAATCCTAGTACTTGGGGAGGCTGGGACAGGAGGCTGGCAGGTTTGCAGCCAGCCTTGGCAACTTAGCAAGAATCTCAGCAACTTAGTGAGACCCTATTGCCAAATAAAAAATAAAGTCTAGGGGTGTAGTTCAGAGGTAGAATGTCCCTAGGTTCAATTCCCAAGGTTACAAAAAATAAGAAAAAAAAAGTAAAGGAGCTCAGTGGGGCCGAGGTGCGTAGAGGAGCGGGCCCTGGTGGGGGCATCCAGGCCAGGAGACGGTCACACCACCACTGGCCTGCCTTCCCGCCTCCGCCCCCAGGTCTACCTCCATGCCATCGTGCGTGACGCTCATGGCCGGAAGATGAGCAAGTCCCTCGGCAACGTCATTGACCCCCTGGATGTTATCTACGGAGTCTCCCTGCAGGTGCGGCTGGACGGGCCAGCGGGGGCCAGCGGGAGGCGCTGTGGGGCTGTGGGCAGGCCACCTGACTGCTCCCCCTCCTCCCCTTCCTCCCTCAGAGCCTCCACGACCAGCTGCTGAACAGCAACCTGGACCCCAGCGAGGTGGAGAAGGCTAAAGAAGGGCAGGTACGGAGGGCGGGGCTGTGGGCGGAGCCAGCATTGGAGGTGGGTGGAGCTGACAGGAGGCCCCTCCCTCTGCCGCCTCCTACAGAAGGCTGACTTTCCCTCCGGGATTCCCGAGTGTGGGACAGACGCCCTGAGGTTTGGACTCTGTGCCTACACGTCGCAGGGTATGACCCCCCCAAACCTCCCTCTCCACTGCCTCCGTCCTCCCTGGAGGCCCAGCCCTTCCTTCCACCCTGGGTCTCTAGAGGGAGGACGGCGAGGATTCACGCTCTGGCCCTCACCTAGGTCGTGACATCAGCCTGGACGTGAACCGGATACTGGGTTACCGCCACTTCTGCAACAAGCTCTGGAATGCCACCAAGTTCGCCCTCCGAGGCCTTGGGAAGGGCTTCGTGCCCTCTCCCACCTCCAAGGTGAGGCCTGGCCCGGCGGGCAGTGAAGGTGGCACATCTGCACCCTGCCCCTCGGGCGTCCAGCTCCTCTGTGCTGCACCGGGATTGCAGCCCTGGGGTCAGGAGCCCCGGCCCCGAGGGGCCTCCATGTAGCAGGCCCGGGTAGGGGACAGATAGTTAGGAGACAGTCGCAGGCTTTGCGGTCCCTCCTCCCCAGACACCGGCACATGCTCAGCTGCTCTGGCCTCAGCAGATCGGGGCGTGCGTATTTGCCCCGTTCCCAACGCCGTGGGGCTCGGGCTGCCCGCCCAGGGCCATGGCGCCCCTGGCTGAGGTTCTCCTCCCGCAGCCCGGAGGCCGGGAGAGTCTGGTGGACCGCTGGATCCGAAGCCGGCTGGCCGAGGCCGTGAGGCTCAGCAACGAAGGCTTCCAGGCCTACGATTTCCCGGCCATCACCACTGCCCAGTACAGCTTCTGGCTGTACGAGCTCTGTGACGTCTACTTGGTGAGGGGGAGCTGCCTGGGTGGGCGTGGTCTGCGATGGCCGTGAGGCCCGAGCCCCCTGCCCCTTCCCTCCGTGCTGAGCCCTGTGCCTGCCGGTCCCAGGAGTGCCTAAAACCCGTCCTCAACGGAGTGGACCCGGTGGCGGCCGACTGCGCCCGCCAGACGCTCTACACCTGCCTGGACGTGGGCCTGCGGCTGCTCGCCCCCTTCATGCCCTTCGTGACGGAGGAGCTGTTCCAGAGGCTGCCCCGGCGGACGCCCCAAGCCCCCGCCAGCCTCTGCGTCACCCCCTACCCAGAGCCCTCGGAGGTATGGGGCCGGGGCTGGGGGGACGCTGGCTCAGCTGCCCGGGCCTTCTCACGCCCTCCTCCGCCCCACAGTGCTCCTGGAAGGACCCCGAGGCCGAAGCCGCCCTCGAGCTGGCCCTGAGCATCACTCGAGCTGTGCGCTCCCTGCGTGCCGACTACAACCTCACCCGGACCCGGCCCGACTGTGAGCCTCCGTGTCCCCGGTGTGCGGCTGTGGCCTCCTGCTTCCCGCCCGCCGGCCTCACCGTCCCTTTCTCCTTCCCTGGCAGGTTTCCTGGAAGTGGCTGACGAGGCCACGGGCGCCCTGGCGTCGGCAGTGTCGGGCTACGTGCAGGCGCTGGCCAGCGCGGGAGTGGTGGCCGTGCTGGCCCTGGGGGCGCCCGCGCCTCAGGGCTGTGCCGTGGCCCTGGCCTCTGAGCGCTGCTCCATCCACCTGCAGCTGCAGGGGCTGGTGGACCCGGCCCGCGAGCTGGGCAAGCTGCAGGCCAAGCGCAGCGAGGTCCAGCGGCAGACCCAGCGTCTGCGGGAGCGCCGTGCGGCCACCGGCTACGCCGACAAGGTGCCCCTCGAAGTCCAGGAGGCGGACAGAGCCAAGGTGCGTGGTGCCGGCGGGCCCTCCCGTGCCACCAGGCCCTCCCGTGCCACCAGCTGCCTCCGTCCCCAACCCCCAGTCCTGAGGCTGTACCCCACCCAGCCCGGGCCGTCCACGGGGGAGTCTAGACCTTTGAGCGGTGACTGTGTGGTCTCCTCCTGGAACACATGAGCAGAGGGGGGAAGGGCCCAACCCAGGCTCACAGCATGTCGGAGGCAGAGGCAGACCTTAAACCAGGCATCCTGCCTCCCATCCGGACCCCCGGGCGACACCCAGCTACTCAGAACATGGAAACCCACGCACCCAGGGCGGGGCTTGCCACCCAGGTGCAGCCAAGAGCCCCAGGTCCAGGGCTTGCTGCTGCTTCCGGAGTGCATGGGCCTGACCCCAGAAAGCTAGGCTTGGCGCCTGGTGCGGGAGCCCCTGCAGACCCCCCGGGAGAAGCACTGTGTAAACCGCAATGACCGCACTGTACCCCACTCGCTTCTCCCAGCGCCCTCTGCGAGTGCACAGCATTACCGTGTTTAGTTAGTTACTGTCTGGGATGGACCCCAGGGCACTCTACCTCCAAGCTACACCCCAGCCCTAGTTTTTCATTTGGAAGCGGTCTGGCTGTGTGTAACTGACAGCCTAGATTGCTGAGGCTGTCCTCACCTGTGATCTTCCTGTCTCAACCTCCCAAGTACTGGGATTACAGGATTACAGGTGTGCTTCACCAGGCCCAGCTTTTTTTTTTTTCTTTTGGTGGTGGTACTGGGAATAGAACCCAGGAGCATTCTACCTCTGAGCTATACCCTCAACCTGTGTGTCTGTCTGTCTATCTATCTATCGTGTGGTACTAGGGATTGAACCCAGGAGCATTCTACCTCTAAGCCACACCCCCAGCCCTATTTTTTTTCAAAATTTTTATATAGAAACAGGGTCTAACAACCTAAGTTGCTGAGGCTTTTCTCAAACCTGTGATCCTCCTCTCTCAGCTTCTCAAGTACTGGGATTACAGGCATGCTTCACCAAACCTGGATTATTTTTTATTATTTATTTTTGTGTGCTCATTGGTATTGGGGATAGAACCTAGGGACATTCTTTCTACCTTTGGGCTATACCCCCAGTCCTATTTTATTATTTTATTTTGAAACAAGGTCTCACTAAGTTTCAGAGGCTGGCTGCAAACCTACAGTCTTCCTTTCTCTGTCTCCCAAGTACTGGGATTACAAGCATGCATCGCCATGCCTGGCTTAATTTTTTATTTTGAAACAGGGTCTCACTAACTTGCTGAGTGCCTTGCTAAATTTCTGAGGCTGGCCTTGAACCTATGGTCCTCCTTTCTTAGGCTCCCAAATACTAGGATTACAAGCATGCACCACCAGGCCCGGCTCCATTTTTATTTTATTTATTTTGTGTGTGTGTGTGGTACTGGGGATTGAACTCAGAGGCATTCTATCTCCAAGCTATACCCCCAGCCCTATTTTTTATTCTTTATTTTGAAACTGGGTCTCACTAAGTTGAGGAGTGCCTCACTAGGTAGCTGAGGCTGGCCTCGAACCCGGATCCTCTGGTCTCAGCCTCCCGAATGCTGGGATTACAAACATGCGCCACCACGTCTGGCTGCAGTTTTATTTCTTATTTGGAAACGGTCTCGCTAGGTTGCTGAGAGTCTCACTACTTGCTGAGGCTGTCCCCAAAACTGTAAAACTGTAATCCTTCTTTTTTTTTTTTTTGCGGTACTGGGGATTGAACTCAGGGGCATTCTACCTCCGAGCTACACCCCCAGCCCTATTTTTTATTCTTTATTTTGAAACCGAGTCTCACTAAGTTGCGGAGGGCCTCCCTAGGTAGCTGAGGCTGGCCGCGAACCCGGATCCTCTGGTCTCAGCCTCCCGAATGCTGGGATTACAAGCGTGCGCCACCACGCCTGGCTCAACTGCAATCCTTCTGTCTTAGCCTCCCAACTACAGGGATTACAAGCTTGCGCCACCAGGCCGGCTCCATTTTTATTTGAAAGTAAAGTTTGCATGACTTCCCCAGCAACCTGAGCTCTTATGCCTGGGCAGATGTGTAGTCTAAGGTGCTTTGTCCTTGACAGTGATCCTATGAGAAAGCTAGGTGCAGTGGTGCACACCTGTAATCCCAGTACTCAGGAGGCTGATACAGGAGGATCACAGGGTTGAGGCCAGCCACCGCAGCAAACAATTTAGAAACAGCCACCTGTTTTAAAAAAAAAAAAGTTGGGTATGGTGGTGCATTATTATAATCCCAGTACTTGGGAGGCTGAGACAGGAGGATTACAGGTTCGTAACCAGCCTCAGAAATTTAGCAAAGCAAGCCGGGTGTGGTGGCGCACGCTTGTAATCCCAACATTTGGGAGGATGAGACCGGAGGATCCAGGTTCGCGGCCAGCCTCAGCTACCTAGTGAGGCACTCTGCAACTTAGTGAGACCCGGTTTCAAAATAAAGAATAAAAAATAGGGCTGGGGGTATAGCTTGAAGGTAGAACACTCCTGAGTTCAATCCCCAGTACTGCAAAAAAAAAAAAAAAATTTAGGAAAGCCCTCAGCAAGTTGAGACCCTGATTCAAAAATAAAATAGGGGTGAAGGTGTATCTCAGAGGTAGAACACCCCTACGTTCAATCCTCAGTACCAAAAAAATAATGAATAAATGAATGAATGGTTGAGGATGTAGCCCCTGGATTCAATCCCCAGTGCCCCCCCAAAAAAGAGAGAGAGCCAGGCATGGTGGTGCACGCTTGTAATCCCAGCATTCGGGAGGCTGAGACCAGAGGATCCAGTTCGAGGCCAGCCTCAGCTACCTAGTGAGGGACTCCGCAACTTAGTGAGACCCTGTTTCAAAATAAAGAATAAAAAATAGGAGCTGGGCGTGGTGGCGCACGCTTGTAATCCCAGCATTCGGGAGGCTGAGACTGGAGGATCCGGGTTCGTGGCCAGCCTCAGCTACCTAGTGAGGCACTCTGCAACTTAGTGAGATTCGGTTTCAAAATAAAGAATAAAAAATAGGGCTGGGGGTATAGCTCGGAGGTAGAATGCCCCTGAGTTCAATCCCCAGTACCACACAAAAAAAAAAAAAAAAAAAATAGGGCTGGGGGTGTAGCTCGGAGGTAGAATGCCCCTGAGCTCAATTCCCAGTATTGAAAAAAAAAAAAAGGACTAGGGGTGTAGCTCAGGTAGAATGCCTCTAGGTCCAATCCCCAGTACCACACACACACAAAAAAAAGGGCAGATGGAAGGGGCCGGGTCCCGGTGGAGGTGGCAAGGCTGGGAGAATGGGGGGAGGTGGGGCAGTCTCTGAACTGCTCCCCCCCTGTGGTCCTCGCCCACCTTGCCCACTTGGACCCCCTGCCATCCTGGGGGCGGGGGTCTCCTCCTCGGCCGGGGTCCTCACACCCCGGTGTTCCCTCCCCAGCTCCAACAGACCGAGGCAGAGCTCAAGAAGGTGGAGGAGGCCATCGCCCTGTTCCAGAAGATGCTGCTGTAATACACCCAGCTCCACTCCTCAGCCCCTCGGGGGAGGGCAGCAATAAAATATTTTGCCACAAACTCCTCTCTTCTCTGTGTGTGCGGCTCCGGGCCTGAGCAAGGGCGCCGCTCCCGGTGGGCAGAGGGCCCGTCCCTGGGTCTGTCCCTGGCGCGGCGCCAGGCCTGAGTCATGCTCCCTCCCTCCCTCCTCCCTGTCTCCTCACCTCGGCACTGCAGCGGGGAGGTGGCCTGGGCGGGCATGACTGGAGGGTCAGGGCTCCTGTCCTCCCACCTCTCCGTGGGGCCTCCATCCGCCGAGGCCTGTTAATTATAGCTCTGACTTAAGTGCCCTGTGACGCCACACCCCAGCCAGCCCTGCCCAGGAGACCCGCAGCCAGGTAGGGGAGAGGCCCAGAGGTCTGGCCTTGCTGTGCGTGGGGGCGTCCTGGGGCGGGGCCCGCAGGGGAGGACCTGGTGTGCAGGAGCCTTGGACCCCATCCTGGCCTGTGTCGTCCTTGCTAGTCCTGATACGACGCTCAGGTTGTCTGGGGGACCGAGGGGGACAGGGCAGGGGAGCCAGCCAGAGCAGGCAAGTTGGGAGCCGCCTAAGCAGGTGCCCCTGGAGACAGCAGAGCCGGGCCTGCCCTGGCGTCGGCCAAGGCCGCATCTCCCTCAAGAGCCTCCTGTCCCCCAGGTCCATGTCTCAGCCATGCTCCCTGCGGAACTGCCCCTGGCCCAACCCGGCCCCTGGGCGCTGCTTCTGCTGCAGCTGCTGCCCCCCACAGCTGCCTTCTTCCCCAACATCTGGAGCCTCCTGGCTGCCCCCGGCTCCATCACGCACCAGGAGCTGACGGAGGAGGCTGTGCTCAATGTCACCCTGCAGCTCTTTCTGGACCGGCCCCCCCCAGGGCGGCCCCTGCTGCGCCTCGAGGACTTCCTGGTGAGGAGCCCTGGGGACCTTCATGTCCCAGCCAGTTTGTCTAATTCCCTGGGACTTGTACTCCCTAAGGGCCCTGGTCACCGAGAAAAGGGACACCCGCTTCCCCATCTGTTCACCTCCCAGCCTGCTTCCCTGTTCCTGCAGCAACAGTAGCCAGCGGTCCGGGTCCTCCTTAGAAAGGCCGCCCCCTGGCCTCCACTCTTACCCAGCCTCCAGGTGCAGCTGAGAGGAGGTGTGGGCCCCGGTCCATCCAAGGGCTTCTCCGCCGCTCCGCAGGGCCGGACCCTCCTTGCCGACGACCTCTTTGCCGCCTACTTTGGACCTGGCTCTCCTTCGCGCCGGTTCCGAGCAGCCTTAGGAGAGGTGGCTCGTGCCAACGCAGCCCAGGACTTCCTGCCAACTTCCAGGAACGACCCTGACCTGCACTTCGACGCCGAGCGGCTGGGCCGGGGGCGCGCACGCCTGGCGGGGGCTCTGCGGGAGACGCTGGCTGCGGCCCGGGCTCTTGACTCCACGCTGGCCCGCCAGCGCCTGGGGGCTGCGCTCCACGCCCTGCAGGTGAGGCCAGAGTGGAGGGAGAGGCCAGGGGCCACCTTATTATAGTACTGGAGATTGAACTCAGGTGTATTCTACCCGCAAACTACAACTTCTTTTGTTTTGTTTTGTTTTGAAACGGGGTCTCACCAGGTTGCCAAGAGTCTCACTAAGTTGCCGAGGCTGGCTTCAAATTGCCATCCTCCAGTCTCAGCCTCTCAAGCACAGGGATTACAGGTGTGCACCACAGGCCCGGCTTATGGTGCCTTCTTTTTATTTATTTATTTTTCTTTTCTTTTTCAATTTAGTCTTTTTTAATTTTATTTATTTTTTTGGTGGTACTGGAGATTGAACCCAGGGGGCATTCTACCTCCAAGCTACACCCCCAGTCCTATTTTTTATTCTTTATTTTGAAACAGGGTCTCACTAAGTTGCAGAGGGCCTCAATAAGTAGCTGAAGCTGGCCCCGAACTCAGATCCTCCTGTCTCAGCTTTAAATACTAGGATTACAAGCATGCAACACCACATCCGGCTCCCTAGCCCTATTTTTTATTCTTTATTTTGAAACAGAGTCTCACAGACCTTAGTAAGTAGCTGAGGCTGGCCACAAACCTGCGATCTTCCTAGGTCAGCCTCCCAAGTACTGAGATTACAGGTGCACGCCGCCATGCCAGGCTTTAATTTTTATTCAGTTTATGATGCCTTCTGAATCCTGCTTTCCGTACTCTCGAGGGATGGGACCCTGCTTGCCAGCACCTGACGCTCTGTCTTCATTCCCCACCTCCAAATTGGCCGCACTTGCTTGCCTGGGAACAAGGAGGGGCCCGCACAGCTGGAGGAAGGGAGAAGGATGGACAGAAGGGGGAGGATGGAGAGAAGAGGAGGAAGGGAGGGGAGAAAGAGGGAAGGGGGGGAGTGTCCACCCTCAGCTGAGAGGCCCCTGGCTTAGACTCCAAGATGGAAGGAGACGCAGGACACTCCCCGCTGCACAAAGCTCTGGCGCAGCTGCTGGAGAGAGAGTGCAGTGGAGGCGATTTGGGGAGCCCCATGGAGCCCCATGGGGGGTGGGAACTCGGGCGGTCATGAGCAGCTCAGTCCTCTGCCTCGTTCCCATTTCTTCTCTCCTCTGGGGCCAGGATTTCTATAGTCACAGCAACTGGGTAGAGCTGGGGGAGCAGCGGCCGCACCCTCACCTCCTCTGGCCGCGGCAGGAGCTCAGGAGCCTGGCACAAGGTATGGCCATGACGCCCCGGCGAGGTGGGCCGTAGAGCCGCCGCCGCTCAGTCTGCCTTCCCCAAGTGTCCGAGGTCCCCTGGGATGCCGTGACACTTGGCCTCTGCAAAGCCAGCGAGGTCCCCCAGCCACATAAGGGTCGAGTCAGTTAAGTGGCTTCCCCAGGGACACCAGTCTTCAATTGTTGTTGTTGTTGTTATTATTATTATTATTACTATATTGGGGATTGAACCCAGAGGCATTCTACCTTCAAGCTACACCCCCAGCCCGATTTCATTTCTTATTTGGAAACAGGGTCTCGCTAGGTTGAGAGTCTCACTACTTGCTGAGGCTGTCCTCCAACCTTCGATCCTCCTGTCTCAGCCTCCCACGTCCTGGGATTACAGGAGTGTGCCACCACGCCCGGCTCCCCTGCTGGCTCCCGAGGCCGCCTCTCATTCTCCCAGCTAAACCAGGACCCCGAAGCTGCCCCTGGCCATTACAAGTTTATTTCCCATTCCCAGCTCA
>PVLC010023764.1:0-25291 GCA_004027655.1 Graphiurus murinus | reverse complement strand
GATAAATAAGTACTTATTGAAGAAATGAAGTTGCTTATTTCATATATTTCCTTTTGCTGTGCTCTATATTTCTCGGGCCCCATTTGGCTAAAGTAATCATTGTTATTGGAGGCAAACATTCACTATCCTCAATCCAAATTTCTTTGAAACTCCAACCTAATGTAGGGGAAGCAGAGCTTGAAAAGGGGAAGTAGAGCTTGAAAATCTCTCTTAGATAGATCTATCTTGGAAGACCAATTCTAAGACTCAATCAGACAGTGGGTTAAAGAACAATCTCTTGGTCTACACTGTCACATAAACTTGAAGCTACTGCTTTGGTGCTATTTCAAGGAATCCTCTATGTTTGAGAATTAACTTCAGCCTCCTCCAAACAGGGCAGGTGCTTCTCTAGGCTTCTTCTGCCCACTACTGGGTGATGTTAGCAATGAGAGATTCATCCAAAATGTTACCTGATAGTGGGGAATATCACAGTCCAACTTTGAACATATGGCATTCCAGCTCCGTTCTCATTCAGGAAGAGTAGAAATAGGGCTGGCAGTGAGAAGTTCAGGCCTTCAGAAATGCACATTATATATTAAGACAAACATAGAATGAGAGGGTAAAAAGATTCTTATTATTCTATAATTCGGACTTCTTCCTTTCTACCAGCTTTCTTTGATATTGACCCTGGATTAGTGGAAAAGAGGAAGCAGAAGTGAAGGTTCTTCTGAAATGGTGCCTCTCAGCATGACCTGAGAAAAGGGAGCTGTTTCCTCATCTGAAAGTTCTCTGAAAACAGTATAAGAGGTAGTGAATGCCCTGTCATCAGATATAACATATGATAGCCAATTTCTGGGGAACAAAAAGAAATAACTCTTTAAAACCCACACATCACCATGTAACATGAGGAACGTATTATGGACTAAGGATTTGTGTCTCCCTCAAATTCATTTGTTGAAGTTCTAACCCATACTGGGATGATGATATATGGCGATGGAAGCTTTGGGAAGTCATTACAGTTAGGTAGGCCATGAGGGTGGGGCTCCCATGATGGGATTTAGAGCCCTTAAAAGAAGAAATAACAGATCCATTCTCTCTCTCTCTCTCTCTCTCTCTCTCTCTCTCTCTCTCTCTCTCTCTCACACACACACACACACACACACACACACACACACACAGTCAACATGAGCACCTAGCAAGTTGGCAACTGCCTACAAGCTAGGAAGGGAAAACTCCTCAGGTTCTGACCTGAATTGGCCAGAACCTTGATCTTGACCTTTCTAGTCTTCGAAGCTGTGAAAAATTAAATTTTCATTATCTAAGTCATAGTCTGTGGCATTTAGTTAGAGCAGCCCAAGCTAACAGATCTTCACATCTCCACCCCTCTACTTTTCTCCTTTCCAAGATGCGATAACTATTGCCAATACCTCCTTCTGAACTATCAGTAAATGATTTCCATAGCAAAGGTTACCAACCAATGGAATTTTGGGAACATTCAGCTAAATGGCTTATAGGGACTTAAAGCCACTTATCACCCTTTCTTCTAAAATCAAACTATTAGATAAATGATAAACCTTAAAAAACATTGTAGTAGAGCCGGGCATGGTGGCACACACTTGTAATACCAGCATTTGGGAGGCTGAGACCGGAGGATCCAGTTTCCCGGCCAGCCTCAGCTACCTAGTAAGGCACTCCGCAACTTAGTGAGACCCTGTTTCAAAATAAAGAATAAAAAAATAGGCCTGGGGGTATAGCTTAGAGGTAGAATGCCCCTGAGTTCAATCCCCAGTATAGAAAAAACAAAAAACAAAAACACACACATTGTAGTAGTTTACCATTCCTGCTGTAACAAATGACCATATATTTATAGCTTAAAATAATACAACTTTATTCTCTTACAGGTCATAAGTCTGAAATTTGACTTATAGAACTAAAGTCAGTGTTGCTTCCTTCTCAGAGTTTGAGGGGGGAATTTGTTTCTTGACTCTTCAAGCTTCCGAAGCTGCCAGGATTCTGTAGCTTTATTTGTCATTCCTGAGCTTCCTGAACATCTGGACCATCCAGGTCTCAGCATAGAAAGATCCTTAACTTAATCACATCTGCAAAATCTCTTTTGCCATATAAGGTAATGTTCAGAGATTAGGTCCTGGACATTTCTGGGGGCCATTATTTAGACTGTCATGAATAATTATCACTATACAAACACCAGCTATGTTATGATTTTGTGCAAAATTCCTACCTTCCCATTTGGTGCTACAATTGTTGATCTATTTCCCTATATGCTATTGAGAAATGATAATTTGGAACTAGTGCCAATGACAATTTTCAGAGCAAATCATGTTTTTTTTTTTTTTTCTAGGAGTAATCTCATTTCCCCACATAATATAAGGCTTAATTTCTCAACAGCAGGGCAAGGTGGCAAAAGCTATCTTTCTTTCTCTTGTGAAATGCATCCAATTATCCTTGTTTGTGGGTAAAATGATTTTCTGTTAATAAAAAAGCACTAATTATTTTAATACAGCAGATAGTTTGGCAAGTTGAAAAATGCCATGCCATTTGAAATGTTTCAGATATTCACATGAGAAAAAAATAGCATTGACTCAAGGCAAATGTAAGCTGGTATGTAGAAAAGAAGTTTGATATTTAATGCATATAAAGTATGCATGTAGTTTTGAACATAATATGTTAGCAATAAATATATATTTCATATAAAATCAGGGGAGGTGGTTTCAAAGTCTTCTAATGTATCTGGCCCTTTCATTTTATAGATGAAGAAATTAAGGCCCAGAAAGTGAGTTGAGATCCCAGACCTGTAAAATTGCTTGAATATTTTTGAACTTTTAGGGATGTGAAAAACTGTAGAATCCAGATGTGGTGATGCGTGCCTATAGTCCCAGCTATTCAGGAGGCTGAGGGAGGAGTATCACTTGAGCCCAAGAATTGAAGTCCAGCCTGGGCAACATAGTAGACCCACCTCAAAAAGAAAAAAAAAAAAAAGAAAGAAAAAAAGAAAGGTAAAGTATGTTACTGCAAAAGGGAGCAGATTGTTTTGCTGTTTCGATTGGAGATTTTGCCTTTAACACCTACTCTAGCTAAAAATGCCCATGTATGTGTTCCCACACATCCACCCCTGTGTCACTTAGCCTGATCACCTTTGGGTGTGCCCTAAGCCCTGATGGGGGGAAGGGCAGCTGAAGACATGCTAAAGAGAGGGAGTGGAGAGAAGGGTGGTCTCACCAAGTTCAGGCCTTCACAGTCAAACGGTGCTGTCACACATCAGCCTGCTTTAAAGACAAGATCAGAGAAGCAGTTCTGTGCTGTGGGCCTGCTTACACAGTGAGTCTGTAGCAGTGCCACCAAGAGCAGAACCACAGAGGGCTTCCCAAACCAGCACCTGGCTGAGGCCATGCCTGTTCCTGAGATGTAGGGCTTACTTGCTAGTCAGTGAAGGGCCCCACAAGCAGAAGCATAGGAATTGGAGGTATACTATATGCTGATATTAAAGTAATATTTTAATATTTTAAAAGTAATGAAATTTTTCTATTCTTCTATTCTTGAGATAATTACAGGATGTATGAGCTATATGCTATATAACATTTATATACATACATATGTATACTCACACATATATATGCATGTGTATATATCTTGTATAGTTCAAACATTCTGCAATTATTTCAAGAATAGAAGAGTAGAAAAATATATTTTATACATTTTAAATATTTCATATTTTATATAGAAGAATACACACATACACACACACATAGTTTAAGTATCCTTTATCTGACATGCTTGAGACCAGAAAGTATTTTTTATTTCAGATTTTTCAAATTTTTGGATTAGGAATGTTCAGCCCATATATCATATATATATTTGGAGGGAGGGTTACTGGAGATTGAACCCAAGGGTGTTCTACACCCCCAACCCCTTTTAGTTTTTATTTTGAAACCGGGTCTTGCTAGGTTGCTGAGGGGCTTGCTAAGTTACTGAGGCTGGCCTTGAACCTAAAATCCTCCTGTCTCAGCCTCTCAAGTACTGAGTCTACAGACATGCACCACCATGCCCAACTATAATATATTTATGTAATTTTCTTTAGGCAGTATGGTCTGCTAAAGAGAAACACAAATTTAAAATTATCTGATGATCATCTAGCAGTACTTCCATTGTGTCTCTCTTTTCTTTGACCCTGTGTACAACTCTGGGTGTTGTCAAAACTCTCCTATGTGCCATGATAAGCCACAATTATAACCGAAGATCATAAGGTTTTTTAGAAGAACTATTTACACAATACAAAGAAAAAAACCTTCCATCAAAGTATTACTATGACTGACTGCTAAGAAGAGAAATGGGCTCAGGGGAGGGGAGGTCATAGATGTTGGCTTTCCTTCTTTTATTTCTTGAATTTCATTTTCACAATGAGAATCATCCTTGATATCCTATATAGATTCTTTTGAGATATTAGTTTTCTCAACAGAAAGTGCCTTATCCAATGTGCAGTCAAAAGCATGACAGAGCTGAAGTCTCTCTAGGAAGGAATGACTCAGGAGAATGATCTACTGAGTACACCAAGAAAGAAAATGGTCAGTGTTGAAGCTTATAGAATCAAAAGCAAGGCATAAAACATACTCTATTTTCCACTCCTGCCTTCTACTAAATCCTATCTCCCAAGTGAATAAATGCAGAGATTTAAAAACATAACAACTTTCTGATAGTATAGTATAATAGAGACTAGGAGAAGATTTGGAAGTCCTGAAGCTTCTATCTACTAGACACCAGGCTAGAGGAAGTCATTTTACTCTTGCAGCTCCTTAGTAAACAATAACATTGCAACCCACTTGTAAATTGTCTTAATTTGCCTCCTAAAATCACTGCAGTCAAGTCAAAATGGATAATTTCCAGATTATAAGTATTCTAATATAATGAGAAAAGCATGAGGCGAGGGGTCAGAAAGCCCAGGAGGGGTCATGTGAAGGTGGATAGGAGGGAGATAGGCTCAGCTAAGCTTTGTGAAACCAGGTAGACGTCTGTAACCTCCCCTGCTTTCTTTACTATCTGTTGAAGAAGAATGAATAGGGCCAAGTGGGTGAGGCATGCTACAAATTCTAAAGCATTCTGCAAATATGTTAAAAATTAAGGTTAGACACATTCCCCACTTGCTATAGTTACAGTTTTAAATTTTTGTTATTCTCTGTAGAACTTTGTAACTTATTGAAAGCATTTTTATCCCCAAATCCTATCACCAACTACAAGAGGCTATTATAGTGACAGTAGGAAAAGAGTACAGTTTGAGAGCCAAAAGCTCTGAATTCAAACCCTAGTTTTGTCATATTAGACCGTTCTAGGTGACTGAACCTAAATCACAGAACTCATGATAGAGTAATACTATAAAGATTAACTGAGCCAGGGATGGTGACACATGCTTGTAATCCCAGTACTTGGGAGATTGAGACAGGAGGATCACAGTTTCCATGCCAGCCTCAGCAACTTAATGAGACTCTGTTTCAAAATAAAATATACAAAGGGCTGGGGGTATAGCTCAGAGATGGAATGCCCCTGTGTTCAACCCTCAATACCAGAAAGAAAAAAAAAAGATTAACTGCCTGGTGTGGTGGCACACACCAGTAATCTCAGTACTTGGGAGGCTGAAACAGAAAGATCATCACATTAGCAAAACCCTCAGCAACATAGCAAGACCGTGTTTCAAAATAAAAACAAACAAGACTGGGAGGCTAGCTCAGAGGTAGAATGCCCCTACATTCAGTCCCCAGTTAAAAAAAAAAGTTAAACAAGATAAGTAGAAAATGCAGTAGGTGCCTAGAAAATGGTTTGTTCCCTCCTTAGAAATCTGATCTGGAATGGGGCATGATGGTGCACACCTGTAATTCCAGTACTTGGGAGGCTGAGACAGAGGATAGCAGGTTTGAAGCCAGCCTCAGCAGTTTAGCAAGGAAGGCCCTCAGCAACTTAGTGAGACCCTGTTTCAAAATTAAAATTAAAATAGGACTAGGATGTCACTAAGATGTAGAATGCCTTGGTATCTCTCTCTCTCTCTCTCTCTCTCTCTCTCTCTCTCTCTCTCTCTCTCTCACACACACACACACACACACACACACACACACACACAAATGAGTGTGATCTGGAACTGGGGGTGTGTAGCTTAGTGGTGGAGCACTTACCTAGTATACATGAGGCCCTTGGTTCAATTCCCAGCACTGGAAAAAAAATTTTTTTATCTCACATGCGAACAAACAAAAAGCATAAATGACAGGAAGTTTCATAAGCAATCATAGAAAGCAAAGTGTGTGCCTGGGTAGTGGCTCTGCAGCATCAGCTTTGCAGTTCCAGAAGTATGTGATGTACGTACTCAATCCAAGGTTCAAGAATGGCACAGAGCAGGAGCTGGAACAGGAGCTGTAATGGAACAACACTTACTACTTCCCAGGCTTGCTTTTTTTTTTTTGCTTTTGCTTTTACTTTTGGATAAGGTATTCTATCTTCTTGAGTTTAATTATGCACAACCATGACTCCCCTCTAAAATACAATGAGAAGAACAAAGCTATACATCTCCAATGCAGGAACAAAAAAAGAAGTAGTAGATTTTTTTTTTTTAAAGGAATGGGAATCTTGTCCCTCTGCATACTACAAACCATATTAGACAAGATTTTGGAAATAAGGAATTAATAAACCCAGCAAGGGTCACCAGCCAGAGATTTGGCAACTCCTCCAAATTTCTTAGCATCCTGCAGAAAGAGTAGATATCTCAAGGTGGTCTAGGGAGTATGAAAAAATTCCAGAAAATGGAATCAGGAGACCTGGACTCTGGGTATATGACCCTAGGACACAATTTTCTCACCCAACTATGACAATATGAGCCAGTTTGCAGGTTCAGAGATACATAGGTCCTGTTTCTCATTACTCACTTTAGAAAAATTCTCTCCTTGGAGGTTCTTTCTCATATCTTACTTTGTTTGCACCCAAGGAAGTCTTGCACTGGGGTTTAAAGCTTCAGCTCTGAAAAGATTTACCATCTGAGAGACATCAGAAAATTAGTGATCCTTCTTACCCTTAATTTCATCACCTGTGAAATAGCAATTCTAGGGAGGTGGTGGGTTATTTAGTATTTCAAGATTCCAGTTCTAACACTGTTCCAGTTCTAATACTGTTGGCTTTTCCAACAGTATTATAGCCATCTGAAGAAGGGTATTGCTTTTCCTTCCTCAGAGTAGAGTCACTGAGCATCATCTGTAAATGACTCTAGCTTCCAGCTGTAGGAAATCTGGTTGTACTATGGCCATAACAGGCTTCCGATATGCAGGTTCTGCAAGACTGTAAGCAAGTGACATGTGCTTTGTGCTGGGACTCAAAATGGTTGGAATGGGCTTCTCTTTTTCCAAAAGAAACAACCAAAGAAGTAGTCCACATTTTACACAATGGCAGAATATTTATTTTGGAGATGGAAGGTAATGGTTGGTGTACTTTTCTTTCTGAGACTTGACTGAAGAAAATGAAAGAGGAGGTGCATGGTTTCTCTCTCATCACCTCAAAGACTCTGATTCCAAATGGAGAAGAGTGTATTCCATGATTCATTCTGCCCCCAAACTTTCCACCTCTGGGGTGTGTTGTAACTCTACATCATAGTGATACAAGCATACATGCACACAGCACTGGGCGTGTTGTCCTCCAGAGCCCACCCTGCTCGCCTGTGAGGCCTTCAAATATGGACTTGGCATTATTTGAAATGCTTCCTTTATCAGTTCTCAATTTGCCCCTCTCCTCTTGCCTCCCTCCATCCATTTCCACCATTCTACTGGTCTTTCTCTTCATTTATCTAAAGTTCCTTCTGTTTCCTATTTTCTCTCTAGCTTCCACATATAAGAGAAAACATATGACCCTTTGACTTTCTGAGGATGTCTGATCTTACTTAGCATAATATTCTCTAGTTCCATCCATTTTCTGCGAATGACATTGTTTTGTTCTTCTTTAGTGCTGAGTAGAATTCCATTGTGTGTATATCCCATAATTTTGTAATACATCCATCTATTGATGGACTTCTAAGTTGATTCTATAATCTGGTTATTATAACTTGTGCTGTTATAAAAATGGATATGCATGCATCACTATAGTATTCTGATTTTAATTCTTTTGGAAAGATATGGAGGAGTGGTGTGGCTGGGTTATATGGTAACTCATTCCTAGTCTTTTGAGGATGCTCATACTGATCTCCATGGTAATTGTACTAGTTTACAATTCCACCAAAAGTGTGTAGGTATTCCTATTTGCCCACATCCTCGCCAGCATTTATTATTGTTTGCATTCTTGATGATTGCCATTCTACCTGGATCTGAGAGTAGTTTTGATTTGTATTTCCTTGGTTGCTAATGATACTGAACATTTTTCATGTATTTATTGTTGGCCGCCTGCATTTCTTCTTTTGAGGAGTGTCTGCTCAGTTAAATTGCATATTTTATTGGATTATTTGTGTTTTTTTAGTGTTAAATTTTTAAATTTCTTTGTATGTTCTAGATATTAGATCTCTATCAGAGGAGTAGCTGACAAAGATTTTCTCTCCCATTCCATTATCTCTCCAGACTCTTGATTATTGTTTCCTTTGCTACACAGCAGCTTTTTTAATTTGATATCATCCCATTTATTAACTAAAGTTAATATGGTATGATGTATTTGAAATTTGCTAAGAGAGTAGACCTTAAATGCTCTCACCACACACACAGGAAAAAATGATGGATATATCAGTTATCTTGATCATGAGAATCATTTCACTATATATACTTCAAATCAAATTATACACTTTAAAAATATATAATTCTATTTGTTAACAGAACCTCAATAAAGCTGGAAAATTCTTATTTGAAATATTGAGAAAATGGAAACAAATAATGAAATAAAATATACGAAGCAAAAGTTGTCACAATTTATAATAGCTCTAGATTTAAAAAAAAAATTATCTCACAAAACATCATTTATTTATCCCTTCATTTGTGAAATAGAGGTATAATTGCCCTGCCTACCTCATCTAGACATTGATAAAATCAAACACACAAGAATTTTGAAAATATGGTTTTCCCATATTCATATATGTAAAATACACCAAGAAAGGTTCCTGGCTAGAAAATTATCATTAAATATTATCTCCTCTACCTTGGAATTTCCAGAGCATCTTTTCCTTTCCTTTCCAAACTAAGAGGTGTTATGGTTTTGCAGTTTATAGCAGAGGTCAGCAAGTTTTTTCTGTAAAGTGCCAGCTAGTAAACATTTTTGGCTTTGTAAGCCATATGATTGCAACTACTCAACTCTGTTATTGCAGCCAGGAAGTAGCTATCGACCCTACATAAACAAATGGGCATGGCTGTGTTTCTGTAAAACTTGACTTACAAAAGCTGGCAGCAGGCAGCATCTGGCCTCCTGGTTTGTCTACTCCTGACCTAGAATATTGGCTTTCATTCACATCCTTCTGATGAGCCTCTGCAGTATTTCAGAGTCCAGAAGCCAATGAGAGAAAAACCAGAAATATTTCTTAATGTGGTATTAAGGAAGGTCAAAGGAAAGCTTTAAGCACAGATATTCCTGTGTGCGTATGTATGCATGCGCACACTACTTGGGATTAAATCCAGGGGCATTCTACCTTTGAACTATACCCCCAGCCCTATGTTATTTTTTATTTTAAAACAGAGTCTCACTAAATTCCTGAGGGCCTTGCTAAATTGCTGAGGATGGCCTCCAACCTGCCATCCTCCTGTCTCAGCCTCTCAAGTACTTAGATTACAAGTGTGCACCACCACACCTGGTAAAACCAGAAATATTTCTCAATGTGGTGTTGAGGAAGGGCAAAGGAAAGCTTTCTAGCACAGGTATTATTGACAATTCTTTTTAAGTTTCGTAACTATTTATCGCATGCCTACTGTGTTTCCAGCACTGTGCTGGGCTGTGGGGAAACAATGTTGACTAGGACAGCCCCTGGCCCTCATAGTGTTTATAGTCTAGATGATGATTGAGACACCACTGCTGGGAACATATGGATTGAGATGACAGTTAGCAGTCATGACAATAGATCAGAGCATTGTTGTGTGTTCTGGACTATGCCAATCACACTACAGAGGAACATGGTCTTCCTACCCAGGGAGTACTGTACCCACAGAGATTGATCAAACCACCAGACCAAATATGAAGGACTAAATTGAGTGTGGAATTTGATTGCTGTACCACAGGGAAGACCTCGCATAGGAGGTTGGGACTAAGCTAGAGGGTCTGGAGAAAAGCACCAGTAAGAGTGCACACTTAAGTTATGCAGAATTAATAAATTCTGGAGACAAAACACTTTCTTTAAAACAATTGACATCTGAGGTAAACTTAGTGTTTCCATAATACCCAGTTATTAAACAAACAAACAAACAAAGAAAAACCTTGCCTTACATTCATCTTCTTTCTTGCCTCCAGGCTAGTTCCTAAAGGTCTCCAGTGCTAGGCTTTGAAGAGTTTTGCCTCATAAAATTCCCATGCTAGAGCACTATGGTTTTATTACGTAGATTGACTTTACTTCATTTAAACATTTGTGGGTCTCAATGTCTGGGATAGTACTACTTCTGCTCTGAAAAATATTTGCAGAATGAACAAAATTGTAAAGGCCCATGGTTCTCTGAGTAACCTCTCAGTCAATATTCTCCTGTGGGGGGAGTAGCTATTGTAAGCTCTTTCATGTGCTTCTGGAAATGCATCCAAATTCAATGTTTTATTACAAAAGGTTCATTATGGCTTATGGTCACTTCCTTGGCTCCTGAAGGGTATACAAAAAGCCCCATGTATTCATCTCTGTGTGTGCAAACAGGACCGGGGTCAGGACAAATGAATGACAAACCTCATCCCAACCTACTCCTTGGCAAATTCTAAAATGATCCCACTGCAGGTACTATCATTCTCCCTAGCTAGCAATGGCTCCTCATGGTGACATAACCAGAAAATTCACATACACACACACACACACACACACACACACACACACACACACACATACACACACACACACTATACTTATATGCATGTATAAAATTAAGTCAGCAGATAGAAGTCAAGGCATTTGAGCAGGTCTCCTATAACCTGTTCAATAAGATGAGAAAGGGGACGATGACGTCAGAAATAGAAAACTGCCAGAGCAAGTCCAGCAGGTCACCAGAGGCTTATGATTTCCGAGCACAAAGGAGTCAGCAAAGTTCAGAGTAGCACTTTTCAAACTTTATCAAGATCTAAATCATCTGGAAGGCCTGTAATAAATAGGTCACTGGGGACCCAGTAGTGTTTCTGATTCAGTTGATGTGGCCAGGTCTGACCATTTGCTTTTTTTTTTCTTTCTTTCTTTGTAGTACTAGGAGTTGAACTCGGGGGCATTCTACTTCCAAGTCCTACTCCCAACCCTATTTTAATTTGAAACAGTGTCTTACTAAGTTGCTGAGGGTATTGCTAAGTTGCTGTGGCTGACCTCAAACCTAAATCCTCCCGTCTCAGCCTACCAAATATAAGTACCAGGACTACAGGTGTGCACCATCATGCCTGGCTCTGCGTTTCCAACAAATGCCCAGATTATCACACTTTGAGAATCATGCTGTAGTCTAGACTCTAGACTACATCAGAGCCTCTCCAATTTTGATATGCCAATGGCTCCCTTTGGAATCTTTAAAAATGCAGATTCTGATTCAGTAATTCTGATAGGAGGAAGACTGAACTCCATATTTCTAACAAGCTCCCAAGTTGCTAACTTGGCTTATCTGCCCGAGGGGCTGCATACTGTTCCCTAGAACACTAGGTCTATGTTGCAAGTAGAATTGCGTTTTTGAAGTTTCTGTGAAGTTATGGCATGCTTCAAGACTGTAAGTTTGCATAAAGTATCTTTTCTCCCCTGAATCCAATGTCCTGCCTTGTTTTTATTTTTGTAATTTTCTTCCTCTTCTTCTTTTCCTCTTTTAAACTCAAGTTTGCTCTCTCATCTTCTCCTATTAGATGTAAGTATAATACCAAGTGGAGGGGAGCTTAGCATTGTAGATGTGGGTCTGGGAGTTGGGTTGCTTGGATTCTAGTTTGGGCTGTAACTCTAAAAAGCTGTAAGATATTGGACAGGTCACAGAAACTTTCTTGACCTCAGTTTCCTCAGCTTCAAAGTGATGTGGCTGTCCTGGATGACATTTAAGGTCACTTGAAGCTCTCAAAGACTCCCCTACATGAAATGCAATTGCAAGCACAACAAAAAGCAACAATACATGTGCTGCCACCTGTGGGTGGGAAACTGAACTTTAACTGGATCAGACCCAATTTTGAAACAAGTCATTTTATTGAAGCTCTGATAGCCTGCATTCCCAACAACAATTGAATATTTATTCTGTATGATTACAATTCATAATTGGCCTCACGTTTGCATGGAAGTTCAGGCACAAACTAATATAAATTTGATTTTGATGTCATTCGCTTTTACATACATTAAAATTTTACAGCCTGATCAAATGCTCTGTAGACTTTTTTCCATCTTAGCACATTTCCATGGTTTTATAAAGTTTAAAGAACACTTATTTATAATGCATTTCAATTAAATTATTGGTTAGTGAGTTATTGACCAACCCCAAGAATGTACTATAGAGGAACAGGAAAAAAAAAATAATGGTTTTGGAATAAGATTAATCTTCTTTTTGGCCATCCCACTTTCTAACTGTGATTTTTGGCAAGTCATTTAAATTCTGCATCACAGAGTCCCATCTGTGAAACAATGTAAAACACTTGCCATTGTTGTCTAGGGGGTCAAAAAATGTCAAAAGTCCTTGACAAGGTTGGTAACACTTGGTAAGTGCTGGACATAAAGAAGAGATTATCCGGTGGCCACTAAAGCAGCCTAAGATATTGAAGGAAAAAAAAATGAGCTTTGAAGCCAAACAACTAGTTTCAGTCTCTGGCTGTCTCATTTTGTGATCTTGCATGTCTCACTGAACATCTCTGAGCCAGTTTCCTTGTCTCTGCAGTGGAGATCAAAACCTCAGGAGTTGGCTGAGGCAAGGATTAAACTGTGCCACACCAAAATTCATATGCTGAAGTCCTAATATGACACATAATTATATTTGGAGATAGGGTCTTTAGGACATAATTAAGGTTAAATACAGTTATAAGAATAGGGCCTTGATCCCATAGAAGTAGTGTCTTTTTTGTTGTTGTTGTTGTTGTTGTTGTACTGGGAATTGAATCCAGAGGCATTCTACCTCTGAACTACAGCCTCAGCCCTATTTTTTATTCTTTATTTTGCAACAGGGTTTCATTAAGTTGCAGAAGGCCTCACTAAGTAAGTGAGGCTGGTCGCAAACCTGCAATCCTCCTGTCTCAGTCTCCCAAGTACTGGGTTTACAAGCCTGCACCACCACTCCAGGCTAGTGTCCTTATTAATGTATAATAAGGAGAGAAACTAGAGATACTGTATGTGCTGTGCTTTCTCCATCATCCAACTTCCAGGAAATTGCCATGACAGCACACAGTAAGAAGGTAGCTGTCTACAACCCAAGTGGAAGGCCCTCACCAAACAGCCACCTGAACCTAACTGACACCTCTGCCTTGGACTTTCAGTCTTAACAACTGTGAGACAATCACTTTCTGTTGTTTAAGCCACTCTGCTTGTGGCATTTTGTGATAGCAGCCCAAACTGACTAATCTACAACTAAATGTGCATATAAAGCCCAACTAGGACTTTGAAAATATTCCCCTTCTCCCTTCCTGCTCTTCTCTATGCTGGGAACGAGAACACTAAATTTATGATTATGATCATGATTATTAGGAGTTTAACTCAATTTTGAGGTAACTCAGAATTAACACAAAGTAATTTCTTTGCAACCAGAAACACTTTTATTTGCATATTCTCTTCCAAGTACTAGAATGACAAGTAACTAGACCCACTGATCTGGTCTCCTCCCAATGGATTTCACATTTGAGAATAATTGTGGAGGAATAAAAGATGTGTGCAGGACAGGTGGGATTGGGCATGTTCAGTGCCACCATCTGTAGATAGCTAGATGGCCCTCTAGAAACAGACAACTGGTCATACTGAAACAATTATCACCAATACATAGGCACAGAGGCAAGCATATTTAGGTTTATAATTTACTAAAATTTACTCCATTTTTTCAGTCTTGCTCTTATGCAGTGAAAGTAGCCATGATTAGAATACTGCCTCTTGCCCAGCATGGTGGCACATGCTTGTAATCCCAGTACTTGGGAGCCTGAGATAGAAGGATTGTAGGTTCAAAGACAGCCTCAACAAGCAGTGAGACTCTCATCAACCTAGCTAGACTCTATTTCAAAACAAAACAAAAATAAAATAAAATAGGACTGAGAGTGTAGCTTGGAGGTAGAATGCCCCTGGAGGTAGAATTCTTGAATGCCTCTGGAGGTAGGATTCTTGGAGGTAGAATGCCCCAGTACCACAAGAAGAAGAAAGAAAGAATTGGGGGTGTAGCACAGAGGTAGAATGCCTCTGAATTCAGGCCCCAGTACCACAAAAAAAAAAAAAAAAAAAAAAAGAATACTGCCTCTCTCACCCAGGGAAGAACATTCTCAAATTCTATGAAGTAGTCTCCTATTTCAAAGGAGGAAGCAAGTTTTTCCTAAATGGAGATATATCTTTGGAAGGAATTACAGGTCTTTGAACCAGAGCCTGAATCTCATAGTAACAGGGTGCATCCTTTGGCATTACCAGTAGTAAAATGAGTGCAAAGAAAGAAAAAAATTTTTTTTTAATTATTTCAAGCTGCTTAAAGATCTTGTCTGGTCTCCAACACTTTCTAATTGCATTTTGACCATTTCTCTCCTAACCCTTTCTCAAGGAACCTCCAACTCCCTGGCATATGTTCCCATGCTCTCCTCCTGGGCTCCTTACTCATCTTGTTTTTTGTTTGTTTGTTTTTTCTCCTGGGGATTGTTTTTCACCAACCTATTATTGGGACATAATTCTCCATGAGGTTTTGTGGTTTTTGTTGTTGTTGTTGTTTTTCATGTTTCTGCATGTTTTGTGACCAGAGGCATGGTGACACAAAGATTTCCTCTGGATTATCTTTTCAAAGACTTTTGAAAAACAAGCATTCTTGGAAGACAGAGATAATATCTCCCTCAAGTGAAGACACCTATTACCCACTATAAAAGTTCCAGGTTCCCTCAACTCAGAATTTCTCTCCTCTAGCACAATCCACTGCATAAGCATGTATTATCTGGTCGTCCTTACACTGCCCTGTGGGAGTCAACACTCTAAAATGCCATTTAAAATGCAGTGAAAAATAAACTGTTCTTTGTTTCCAACCCTGGAGTCTCGTGTTTTCTACCAGTATCCACACAATTGGAGCAGGTTAATTTGTTAGCTTGCAAGTAGGTATTTTTACTCAGCCCCTTCATAGTTCTCAATATTTCATCCCTAAACACTCAGATCCCACTGATCTCTTAAAGTTGACTTCAAATGTTTCTTCTTTATACAGATATGCTGGCTAGTTGTTTTATTTCTTTATTCTTATCTGTAAAATAGGAATAATCATACCTGTTTAGGTTGTTATGAAAGTTAAATTAGTTGATACATATATAAACTCTGAGCATTAGCTGTTCAAGATTACTTAAAATTAGCCGGGCATGGTGGTGCACACTTGTAATCTCAGCATTTGGGAGACTGAGACCGGAGGATCCGGATTCTCGGCCAGCCTCAGCTGCCTAGTGAGGCACTCCACAACTTAGTGAGACCCTGTTTCAAAATAAAGAATGAAAAAAATAGGGCTGGGGGTGTAGTTCAGAGGTAGAATGCCCCTGAGTTCAATCCCCAGTACCGCAAAAAAAAAAAAAAAAGATTACTTAAAATTCATAAAAGGTGGTATAGTATGTTTTAGCAAATGGCAGGCATGATTCAAATTCTGTTTCTTTCTCTGTCTAGCTCTGTGACTCCAGGGCAAGTACATGGCCTACATACACCACAGTTTCCTCACTATAAAAACGAAGATGATCATTTCTACCACTTGGGGGAGGCTCTGGTAATAAATAAATTATATATAAAGCACATAATGCATACATAATAAATGACCAAATAAGAATGAGGCCAAGTTATTATGGGACTTACTTTCTACTTTGTTTGCTTCTAATTTCTACAGGGATATTGTTTCTTCTATCAACCTGTAGCTTCATAGGGAATAAGAACTCCCAGGGATTCATCTGGATGACACTCAGATGCCTAGTACAAAGGGGTCAGCTCTTTAGGTAATTCATTCATTCACTCAAGAACACATATTGGTCACCTGTGGCATGGCAGGCACTGTCCTATGCACTGGGAATACCTCTGAAACTATTAAGAACAAGAAGGAGAAAAAATAATAACCCTGAGGTGTTTGGGTTTTTTTTTCTTTTCTTTTCTTTTTCTGGATACATAAAAAGCAGGATCATTTGGAGGTTAGATTTTTGAAAGAGGCACTTGTTTATGTAATCTGAGCCAAAACAGAAAATTGCTGGATTAGGTAAAGCTAATGGTTACTGCATTTTATCCTTAACATCTTTAAAATACTGTTATTTTCTTCATTGTTGGGTATTAGCTAAACAGCGACAATAGAAAAGTCATAGAACTTTTTTTTTCCTTGGCAGTACTGATGATTGAACCTAGGGCCACACACATGCTAAGCAAATGCTCTACCACTGGGCTACATCCCCAGCTTTATTTTAAATTTTGATTTTGATCTTAATTGTATGTGTGTGTGTGCATGTTTGGTACTGAGAATGGAACCTAAGACCTCACACATGCTAGGCAAATATTCTGCCACTGAACTACTTCCCCAGCCCTTTCTTTATTTTTAGACAAGTTCTCACTAAGTTGCCCAGACTGGCCTCAGACTTCCAAACCTCCTGTCTCAGCCTCCTGGGCAGTTGGGATTACAGGACTGTGTTGTTATATACCTCATAAAAGTTATAGAACTCCAAAGGTTTTTCCCATTGGCACAAAATTGGATTGACTTAAATGGTAAGTGATCCCCTACATTCTCATTTATTCAAAAATTCTGTGTATCTGCAATTTTTCTTATGCAAGCCCAATCTCTCACATACTGTCTTCAGCACCCTGTGCCTGGGAATCAACTCTCTCAAGAAGACAAGTGTGGTTGGTGAATTCCACCCCTCCCAGGGTCTTGGCATCTGACACTGGTATTAAAGATCTCAGCATTGTAAGAGTAGGAAGGGTGGGGTTGTGCCAATGACCTCAGTCTTTCAAGGAATGAATAGGTCTTTCCCAGATAACAGCCATTCTGAAACACACCAGCCGGAAGGGAAGGGCCAATTTCAGAAAAGCAACGGCCCCACAACCCATTCATTAAATCATGGGCCTCAAAGCCCTGAGAAAACCATTTTGTTAAACCGTGTCTTCCACTGCACTAACATTATGCAAAATACATTGTCATCTCCCAGAGAGGTGTCTGGAAAGACAGAAACATAGCCATAATTATAATCGCATTTGCAACAACAACAAAAAAGAACACAGATATGTGTCAAAGGGATTTTTTTTTTCCTCCCTTGACAATGCTCTGTATTAAAGAGACAACCGTGGCCTTAGATATTGCCCGTACTTCTTCTTGCTGGGATCCTATTGACAATTTAATTTCCTCTCTTGTGTTTATTTTTTATTAGTTCAATCAGCACAAAGCATAAGCAACAGAAGACGTAAACTGCATTTTATAAATGCAAGGTAGTGATAACAGCTATCTAGGGAGCCACTCTCCTTCTAATATCTCATGATCCGAAGAAATGTAAAGGTGGGCCAAGTGTCAGGACCTTCATTTGTTCTCTATCCTGCAAAGGGTCCTCATAAAAATTTTCTGTATTACTTTCCAAACAAAGCCTATTTTTCCAACAAGCCTAGCATATACAGGGACTCAAAAGGTATTATCTGAATCAAATTGAAATGTATTTATTAAATGTTAAGGACATATAATATAGTATGCCCATTTTATACCACACCTGCTTCTGGATTTAAAACTGGCCTTGGGGTCAGAAGTTGTCACCCTTACTCTCAAGAGCTATTTTCCCTAACTTTTGATCATCTGAGTAAAAAGGGCTTGCAAGACTCTGATGCCCATATGTTAAAAAAAAAGTTGCATTAATGAACAGTTGGGCTCATATAACTAATCATTAGCAAAAAGCCTCCTGCAGTCACCAAACTCTGTTTGTTTCCCCAAAATTAAAAAATAAGATTTCCATTAAGCACTCCACAACTTAGTGAGACTCGGTTTCAAAATAAAGACTAAAAAATAGGATTGGGGGTATAGCTCGGAGGTAGAATGCCCCTGAGTTCAAGTTCAATCCCCAGTACCGAGAAAAAAAAAAAAAAAAGATTTCCATTAACAAAGAGAATATACTCCAGTGAAACTCTTTTTTTACTGGCCAAAATCTTGCAAATTAATACAGAAATTATCTAGGCAGGCTGGGCGTGACACATGCTTATCATTCCAGTACTTGGGAGGCTGAGACTAAAGGATCACAGGTTCGGCAGCCAGTCTCAGAAAAAATCAGGCTGGAGGTGGAGCTCAGAGGTAGAATGTCCCTGGGTTCAATCCCCAGTACTACAAAAAAGAGAAAAAAGAAATAATCCAGGCAGCATAGGGATGCATTCTAGTATAAAATGTTTTTTATACTGTTAAAATATATTCTTTCAGCCAGGCATGGTAGCACCTGCCTATAATCCTAGTACTTGGGAGGCTGAGAAAGAAGGATCACAGGTTTGAGGCCAGCCTTAGAAATTTAGAAGACTCTCAGCAACTTAGCAACTTGGCAAGACACTGTTTAAAAAAATAATAATACACACACACATATAGAACTGGGGGTGCAGCTCAGAGGTAGAATGCCCCTGAATTCAATCCCTAGTACAACAAAATTCATTCTTTGTGTTTAGCTAGTCCTTGAATAGTCATTGATTAGTGATCTTTCTGGATTACAAGGAAGTAAGAGCTGAAGAAACTGCAGTTGAAGGAATGTGGGTTCTTTCAAACCTAGAATCTTGGGGGAGAGTTGAGAGTGGTAGCACACACCTGTAGTCCCAGTGCTTGGGAGGCTGAGACAGAAGAAATATGGGTTCAAGGCTAGCCTTGGCAACTTAGAGAGGCCCTCAGCAACTCAGTAAGACCCTATTTCAAAATAAAATAATAAAATAAGACTGGGAATGTTGCTCAGAGGTAGAGCTTTCCTGGGTTCCATACCCAGTACTAAAGAGGAAGAGGAGGAGGAGGAGGAGGAGAAAAGGAAGGAAGGAAGCTGTGGGGACTAGTGTGGCAGCTCTCTTAAAAAGAAATCCAGGATGGCGAGGGAGCGTGGGCTAATGTAGGCCATTGCTGGGAATCTTTGAGCCTGACTCCACACGCCATGGGGTTTACTTGGGCACGTCCCTCCAGGCTAGCAAGAAGAGATCAAGTTTGAGTTCAACACCCCTAAAGAACCTTCTCCTCACCTGCTGCTCATTCCTGAAATTCCTTCCATTCTGAGCATTGTCCTACTTATCAATTTGAGATAAGTGGGAAAGGGCAAATATTGGCCCAAGTTTTACTTTAAATGCAATCAATTTGTCAACTCACAAGTGATAATGACTTCTCTATCTCTTTATCAGATTTTTTTGGGGTACCAGTGTCTCTGATGCCAAAGCCTCATTCTTTACCATCAGACTGCCTGTCTACATGGTATGATATCCTGACCTTGACTTGTCTGAGATTTATTGCAGGATACAGTACAAACATTGGAACCATGTTTCCCCTTAGAGCTAATCACAATAATGATGGTGATTACTAATTGCATTTAATTCCACATACTACCCCACAGTGCCTAGAACTCTCTGCTGAGGTAAACATATCACCCTCCAACTCCTTAGCTCCTCAGAATTAAGTTACAGAAAAGCAAGTGCTTTATGCTTCTGCTGTATCACCAGTCACCCAGTAAGTATCTGTTTAATAAATACAAGAGTGAATTAAGCTGGGAGTGGTGGCGCACGCTTGTAATCCCAGCATTTGGGAGGCTGAGACCGGAGGATCTGGGTTCGAGGTCAGCCTCAGCTACCTAGTGAGGCATTCCGCAACTTAGTGAGACCCTGTTTCAAAATAAAGAATAAAAAATAGGGCTGGGGGTGTAGCTCGGAGGTAGAATGCCCCTGATTGTCATCAGTCCCCAGTACTGCAAAAAAAAAAAAGAGTGAATTAATGTTTCATATATGTTGCCAAGGGTTTTTTTTTTTTTTCCTCCTTTTTATTACTTAATGATAACAACACAAGAAGTCTTATTTTCCAAAATCCTTACCACAATACAGTTGAAGAAGTTTTCATGCTAACCTTAACTTCTTTATGATTACTCTTTTTAAAAATTACTATTCAGCCAGGTGTTGGTGGAACATGGTTATAATCCCTGTAGTTGGGAGGCTGAGACAGGAGAATCGCAGGTTAATGGCCAACCTCAACAATTTAGTGAGGCCCTGTTTCAAAATAAAATAGGGCTGGAAGTGTAGCTCAGAGGTAGAGTGCCCCTGGGTTCCATTCCCAGTACTACAAAATAAATGAATATTACTATTCATCATACAGAGATTTTATATATTTCATAAACTTCATAAACCTGGGACTAGTAAATGAAGATGAATATTGCATTTTCATTCTGGGTAGGAGATCAGAGTCCATAGATGTGAAGGTGTTGTCTCTGTTGTAATAATCAGTCCGTAGTAACATCTGTCAACTGACAATTGCAGCTTTTCCTTCTTTTCACTGGACAGGTTGGGTGATCGAGTATCCCTTGCTATTCTGACTTTTTTTTTTCAGTACTGAGGATGGAACCCAGGGACATTCTACCTCCAAGCTACACCCCCAGTCCTGTTTTTTTTTTTCTTTATTTTGAAACCGGGTCTCACTAAGTTGCAGAGTGCCTCCCTAAGTAGCTAAGGTTGGCCATGAACCCGGATCCTCCAGTCTCAGTCTCCCAAATACTGGGATTACAAGCATGCACCACCACGCCCAGCTGCTATTCTGACTTTTGCAGACTAAAAAATCTCTCTGTCAAGTTAATGAAGTGGATATCATTACATCACCTCAAGGGGTTTCTGTCAAAGCTCCAAGAATGGGGAAGAAAAGAAAATAAATGGGTAGGAGGTTCATCTAAATGGAGAGTCAACTAGCAAAGAGATTTAAGTAGTAAGAACTTTCAATGGCATCAGAAACCAACAGAGCAGTCATATACTCACTTAGGAAATAATCTGACACCTGCAGTGTTCGTGACTCTGCGGGAACAAAAGTGATTGTCACCAAGTTGTTGTTTTGGTGCAAAGATGTATTGTTGAAGGAACAGAATGAGCTGTTCTATTTGGGAAGTCATTTCCACTTGACTGTCACAACTCAAACCAGTGCAGTTCTCACCAGGTACTTACATGGGTAAACTATAATAAATTAGTAATATTTTGTCACTAATGTTAGCTGTAGATATATAATTACCAACTACATACTCTCACTAAAAAAATTGAATGAAATGGAAGGTAGGAACTCACTTGATTATTTCACCTGTAAGCAGTTTTCACTTCTCACCAGGAATTTAAAGGTACAAACAATAATAAATTGGTAATATTTTATGACTGCATTAGTCAGATTTCTGTTACTATAACAAAATACTTGAGATAATCAACTTTAAAAGAAGGAAAGATTTATTTTGACTTAGAATTTTGGAGGTTTCAGTCCATGGTGGACTGGTCTGTTGTTTTGGCACCTGTAGCAAGAGTGCATGGTAGAGGAAGTTTCTCATCTGCTGGTGACCAGAAAGCAAAAGAGAAAGAAGAGGAGCCAGAGTCCTAATATCTCCTTCAAGGACACACCCCAACCACCAAACTTCCCTCCATAGGCCTCATCTCCTAAAGATTCCACTACTTCCCAATAGCTAGGGACCAAGCCTTCAACAAGGGCCTCAGGAAGACATACAAGATCCAAACTATAGCAATCACTAATATCAGTCTTAGAAATAAATGCCAACTGGATGGATTCTTCACCTCAGTTCAATATAGCTAAAACTTAATTTTCTTCCCAGTCTTCTTTTATTTCATTTTTTCTTTATCTCCATTAATGCCACCCAGTGGTCAGATCTAGAGATCTAAAAGTTAGACCAGGCTTTTGCTCTCATGAAACCCTGATCTCCAATATCCAATCAGACACCAAATTCTGTTGATTCTGCCTCTTCTCTTTCCCACTGCCTCTGATCTCATCCTTCCCTCCCTTCTGTCTCAGCCTTAGAACCAAATGGGGCTTCCTAACTCTCGTTTCTTTCTCAATGCATCCTCCACCATTCTGTGAAAGGAATCATTCAAAAATGCAAATATAATAATGCTACTTCTCTTCTCAATGACCATCAATAGCTCACCCTGAATCTTGGGCTGACTTTAAAAAGTAGTTTAATAAGCAGGGTTTTTCATGACCGCCCACTGACTGCCTATGATAGCTATTTTTTGGTGTCAATTTAACTGGAATAGTGGATGCCGATTAGCTGATTAAGCCTTATTTGTTGTTCATCTGTGAGGATATTTCTGGAAGATATTGGCATTTTAATCAGTGGACTGAATTGGGAAGATCCACCATCACTCAATGTGGGTGGGCACCAAGTAATGGGTTGAGAGATGGGATAGAACAAAAAGGCAGAGGAAAGACATATTTGTTCTTTCTTCTAGGGTTGGAACACTGATCTGCTTTTTGACATCATAATTCTAGGTTCTCTGATCTTGAGACTCCAAAAATTGCATGAACAGCTCCCCAGTTTCTTCAGCCTTTAGCCCCAGACAGAGAGTTACAGCACCCGCCCCCTGGTTCCTAAGTATTTGAACCTGACTGAGCTACACCACTGGCTCCCTTGGCTGTCCAAGTACAGGTGGCTTATCATAGAACTTCTTAGCTTCCATAGTCATGTGAGCCAATTCACACAATAAATTTCCTTGATAGATAGATGGTAGATAGATATAGATATATAGTTATAGATGCCCTATCCCTCTTGATTTTGTTTATCCAGAGGACCCTGACTACCTTTCTAGCCTTTTCTGCTGTCTCTTTCTACCTCCATTTTCTTTCTTTTTTTTTTTTTTTTTTTTTTTTTTTTTTTTCAGTACTGGGGATTGAACTCAGGGGCATTCTACCTCCGAGCTATACCCTCAGCCCTACTTTTTATTCTTTATTTTGAAACCAGGTCTCCCTAAGTTGTGGAGGGCCTCACTAGGTAGCTGAGGCTGGCCGTGAACCCAGGTCCTCCCGTCTCAGCCTCCTGAATGCTGGGATTACAAGCGTGCACCACCATGCTGGCTTCTACCTCCATTTTCTCAGAGCACAAACATGCCCTCTAGTCCATCCAAACTGACTTAGTTTTGTTCTCTGAATGATGTTCTCTGAATGATGTTCTCTGCTGATGTATATTGATGAGACTTAGCACATGTAGTTCCTGTGCCTCATTTTCTGAACCCTTTGGGTAATTAAAAATTACTTATCCAAGCTTAGTGTGTGGCATATGTCTGCCATCCCAGTGCTTGGGAGGTTTAGACAGGAGGATCTCATGTTTGAGGCCACTGTACAGTAACTTAAGAAGATTGCTTCAAAATAAAAAAAATTAAAAGGGTTGGGGTGTAGCTCAGAGGTAGAGAACCACTGGGTTCAATATCCTGTACCACAAAAAAAATTACTTATCCCCTATAATTCTAATCAGGCTTATCTTAGAAGAGTCTTCCTGGGCAAACAGTATAAACAGTATAATAGAAATGCCTCTCCTCTTGGCCTCTAACGGTATCATGTTTCTGTATCCTAGGGCTTATCACATTCTCCCGATTTGTTTCCCTTACAAGATTATGGGATTCTTGATGGAATGGGCTATAGCTCAGTGGTAGAGTGCATGCTTAGCATGTGCCAAGTCTTGTGTTCAATACCCAGCATCTAAAAACTAAAAAATAAAACACAAAGGCAAAAAAAATAAAAGAACAAATTTTCAATAGATAAAACCTTCATATTTTAGAATACCAACCTATTAAAATCTTAGGGAAACTGACTTATTAAGGTACTATGGTTGTGTAAACATTATTGTTGGGGGAAGCTAGGTGAAGGATATGCAGAAACCCTTTGTGTTACTTTTGTAATTTCTTGTGAACTTTAAACAATTTCAATATAAAAGGTATTTTAAAATATATTTAAAGAAAATAGCAACTTCATGTAGCATTCAATTTCTTATAAATTATTCAAAACTCAGCATGCTTTTAAAAAATTAAAATCAGTCGCTGTTTTCTCTTAAAGAAGAATGGGCAGCATATTCTGAGTGTCTTACAAAAACTTAGAAGGCATTTTCATCATTGTCACCATCCCTTCCTCTTTGAGAGCCTGCCAGCAGCCAGAAACATTTGTAAATTTTTAATTTTTTTTTTTTTGTCTAAAGGTAGCCTACAATTTAAAAAAGACTTCTCTTTCTTATTTGAGGACTATAACCAGGATTTTAAAACATGTGCACTCTAAAAACTGAACATTGCTGTGTACTGTACAAGCCACTGACAGCAACATTAACTTCCCTGCTATCTAGAAAGGTGTGGCATTTCCAAGTTCTCCACTTATCACCCAGACACTCAGCTGGAGGGCTACCCTGAGGTCCCTGGCCAAACTTCTCTCTTGGTTTACAAATGTTTTTACCGAAGGACTGAGGAGGCACTTTCTTTGCCTGGAAGTGGCAAGTCAGATTACATTCTTACTGTGGTTGTGGGCTGCAGTTCATTACCCACTCTTTGTTTTGTAATGATATAAGAAGAGAGCATAAAGAAAAGCAATGCATAGGAAAGCAGAAGTCATCCTTGAGAGTAGAAAAGTGATAAATCCCATGTAATGGAAGCACATTCTTCCCTCTTCATGGAATGTTTACTGGTTCTCACCATGCACAGAAAGCCTGGATTACTGTCCCTCCTGCATACTCGGGAGGCAACGTGCGCTTTCTCCTCTCTCAAGATCTATGAAACATATGGATTGTGGTTCCTGGCTCCCCTGCCTGTCTTTCCCTTCTGGTTGTGATTATACTCCGAAGGCAAGGAGTACATATTATATCCCCAGTGCTCTCCACCACATAAGCATCTTTTGAGAAAACAGTGTTTTGGCTTCAGGTGAGACTCAAGGGACCAGCCTCTTCTAAACCAACAATTCTTTCTGTGATCCTGAATTTTCATGTTGGTGTTATAGTTCTCACTGAATTAAAGTGAACTGATTTTATTGCCAGTATAAAATCCAAAGTGTGCATTAAACTAATTGAATGCCTA
>PVLC010023763.1:14294-25426 GCA_004027655.1 Graphiurus murinus | reverse complement strand
CAAACTATCAGACCAACGCATGTGTATCTATGTTTATAGCTGCACAGTTTACAATTGCCAAACTATGGAACCAGCCAAGATGTCCAACAACAGATGAATGGATTACAAAACTATGGGATATGTACACAATGGAATTTTACTCAGCCTTAAAGAAGAACAAAATCATGTTATTTGCAAGGAAATGGAGGGAACTGGAAAATATTATGTTAAGTGAGATAAGTCAGTCACTAAAAGTTAAAAATCAAATGCTCTCCCTAATATGTGGAAGCTAGGGAGAAAATGGGACATAAGAGGGACTCCAGGTGAAGGAGAATTCTTAGGTGAACAAAAAATTTGACTTAATGGAAGGTAACGGAGGAGGGGGGGACACCCTAATGAGCATGATGTACTTATAAGATCACATAAAAGTCAATCACTAAACTGACCAGGAGATAGGGGGAGGGTGGGTGGGAATTGGGGAAGGGTTAATGAGAAATATGTGCATGGATGTCTTTACCTGTACTAGTTTGTACCCAACAAAAATGTGTAACTAACCCTGTTGTACCCAAGAAATGTATAAAATTCCATGCTAAAAAATTTAAAAAAATAAAAAATTAAAAAAAAAAAAAGAAACTACGAAAATTCCATGGGGTTCTTGGCTTCTGTGGCAGAAAAAAACTTCAGCGTGCACCATTCAGAGACAAAGACAGAGGTTTTATTTAGGAAGAGTAGGAATACACATTAAAGGGGGAATGCGGGACACCCCGAGAGTGTGAGAGGCCCCTGGGATCTTTGCAATCCTTTTCTTATAGGGAATCTACAGAGGGGGATGGCTGGGGGCAGATGGCAGGAATGGGGTAACATGGGATGGCTAGTCTCCTTTCTTTGAATTTTCTGATTATTGCCATTTCATTGGTGGGTGCTGAGTTTGACAAAAGGTGAAAATTCTTTTGCAATTTGTCCTCTCAGGAAGTTGAGGCATGAAGCCAGGATGTGGGGCCTGATGAATGTGAGATTTCTTCAGGAATTTCAGGTGTGAACCTAGACCACTATGATTAAAAGTATAGGCCAGGAATTTTTGAGAACCCAAGTAAAGGACAGGCCATATGGGTTATTACTATTAAAAATGTATAGGCCAGGCCTATTAAAGACCTTTGCCTAACAGAAGGACAGTCCAGGTCTGCTATTATAATTAGAAGTGTGGCCCAAAAAGGGCTTTTTTGAAGAAAGGACAGGTTCTGTAAGGTGAAGCTAAGGATTATGAAATTTCTAGGTTTTAAAATTATATTTCCCTTTCCTTCCCAATTTGTTTCCTTTCTATCTAATAGTTTATTTCTTCTGTCCTACCTCAAAACCACTCCTTGGTAACCATTCCACAGCCTCCCATGCCTACCAAGATCCTGTTTTCAAAATAAAAAATAAAAAGACCTGAGGTGTATCTCAGAGGTAGAATACCCCTGGTTTCAGTTCCCAGTATGAGAGAGAGAGAATGAACAGAAATGAGACAAAGAGAAAGGCTCAAATGATGACAAAGTAATCACAGCTTCTTGGGAGGTTGAGGCAGGAGGAACAAAAGTTCACAAGGCCAGCCTGGGCAACTTAATGAGATCCTATCTCAAAAAATTTAAAGCCAAGCAAAGTGGTGCAGGCCTGTAATCTCAGTACTTGGGAGTTGAAACATAGGATTACAGTTCAAGGCAACCTAGCCAGACCCTGTTTCAAAATAAAAAGGGCTGGAGGTGTAGATCTGTAGTAGAATGCTCCTGGGGTTCAGTCTGACCCGAGCAGATGATTTCACAGTGTGCCTGTCCTGCTGTAAAGCAGGCTGCTGGATGCTGGCTACAAGCAGCTATTACCATAACAACAAAGACAAGCTGAATCAGACAGGAGTGCAGGTGAGCACTGCTTAGTGGCATGGCAACAAGATAAGATACCCAGACACTGAGACCTAGAAAGTTACAGACTGGCTGTCGTTGTAAAGATAAAAGACTAAAAAGAGGAGTCAAAGAAACATCATGCATCCTCTCACATAGATGCTGTTACAAAGCAGGCATACAAAACAGGCCAGCAACACCTGCATTCGATAGGTGGAAAAAGATAAAAAGTGGGCCAAGGCCTGTTGGCATGACAACTGGGCTAAGAAAAACAAGGTAAGAGCCAGGCGTGGTGGTGCACACTTGTAATCCCAGTACTTGGGAGGCTGAGACAGGAGGATCACAGATTCACGGCCAGCCCTAGCTACTTAGTGAGGCCCTCCACAACTTAGTGAGATCCTGTTTCAAAATATGGAATAAAAAATAGGGCTGGGCTTGGAGGTAGGATGTCCCTGGGTTCAATCCCTAGTTACACACACACACACACACACACACACACACACACACACACACACACACACACGTTAGAAAAAAAAGAAAGGATGAAAGAGAAGAGAAGGCAGTAAAAACCCTATATAAGATCTGAGATTTCAGGGGAGAGCAGTGTTCCACTTGGATACTACGTCATGCCCCTTTTCTGGGAAGATGCTTTCTCCCTCTCCCCCACTTCTTCCTCTCTCTGTGCTTGCAATAAAAAACCTGCTTAAACACTGCAATCGGAGTTTTCCCAGCTCTTTATTACTATATGGGCTGAGGAAAAGGACCCACAGAGACACCTAAAACCATAACACAATCCACAGTGCCCCCTTCACCACACACAAAATCAAAGAAGGGCTAGGGGTGTAGCTCCGTGGTGGGATGGTCATGGCTTCAATCCCCAGTACAAAAAAAAAAAAACAAAAAAAAAACAAATTAAAGAGCTGGGGGTGTATCTCAGAGGAAGAGTACTCCCTGGGTTCAATTTTGGACTATTAATTAAAAAGAAAGGAGCCAAGCATGGTGGCATACCTAGTAATCTAAGTACTTGTGAGGCTGAGGAGGATTGTAGGTTCAAGGACAGCATCAGTAACTTAGACCCTGTTTCAAATCAAAAACTTAAAAAAAAAAAAAAGACTTGGGGCATAGCTCAGAGATAGAGTATCCCTAGGTTCAATCCCCATTACCACAAAAATAAATAAATAGATAAATAAGTAAAAGAAAAGGAAGAACCCAGTCAAATTATGAGAAAGCCTTGGGGGCTGAGAGCAGGGAGGGGGGCAGGACTCTGAGGAAAAAGACTGGGCAGGAGCTCCACTGTCCTTTCCATGTCCATTTGCTCTCGTGTGTGTGTGTGTGTGTGTGTGTGTGTGTGTGTGTATGTGTGTGTGTATGTGTGTAACTGGGGATTGAACCCAGATATTGCAGGGTCTGGTGGACACTGCTTGCTCAGTAGTCCTGCCATGGGAAGGTTGCTGCTTCGTGCAGCTCCCTGAAAATTATTCCATGGTTTCTGCCACGGAAGGTCTCTGCTCAAAGCAGCTGCTTGACAATAGTCTTCTCACACGACAACAACACAAAGCCTGATATAATAATTTTAAGAAAATTTAATAATTGGGGGATTGAGGAGGAGCTAGATGACAATTCTCCCTATCTGTAGCCAGCACCTTACTTTTATAGGAACGTTAGACAAGGTATCATAAAAGTTAATCAAATAGGGAAACTAACAATTGTCATGAGTTACAATAAAGAAGGTCAGTGCGGCAGACATGTGACAAGCTTGGAGGAAGGAGGCATTAGCCATTGCTGGGTGGAGAGTACATCAAAGACCCACCATAAAGATTACACCAGGTCCTTTGGAATGTCCGCTTGCAGATGAATCCTACCCAGCCAAATACTGTGTATTCAAACTGGGCTGGTCCAAGATGATAATCTCAATGTGTGTTCTAAGATGGTCCTCAACAATTTCCTTCCTTTTGTATAGAAGATAAGGCCAATAATATGAGTTTTGGAACTTCATTTTTGTGAAACTTCAATTGTTTCCATACGATTCTGAAGACTGCACAAAGAATAACAAGTATCATTATGACTAGGATATCCAAACTCCAAAGCCCCCACACATGAGTAGAAAAATATTTAAAAGGGTTAAGACTAGAGATTCCAGCCGGGCGTGGTGATGCACACTTGTAATCCCAGCATTTGGTAGGCTGAGACTGGAGGATATGGGTTTGTGGCCAGCCTTAGCTGCTTAGTGAGGCCCTTTGCAACTTATTGAGACCCTGTTTCAAACTAAAGAATAAAAAGTAGGGCCAGGGCTATAGCTCAGAGGTAGAATGCCCCTGGGTTCCATTCCCAGTACTGAAAAAAAAAAAGACTAGAGATACCATCAACCAGGCTTTCCCAAATTCCTATATCTGTAAAGGTTGGAGTCTTAGCATTGGCCATGGCTAAAACCTGAGAATGTAATTTTAATACATCTAATAATGCATTATGGAAAGTATCTAACCCCAATAAATGATTTTTAACATGAAACCACTCTGTATCATTTTCCTTGAAAGGCACATTAGTCACACAATAGTCAATAATATTAAAATTACATTGTAAGCATTGTGCCCACAGTAGGTCTTGCAGCTGTTCCCCAATCCAAATCACAGTCTTTTAGCTGACTAATTTCTACTAGGATTTCTCTGTCTATGTGAATCTGTGACTGCCAACTTTCTGTACAGTTCTTTTGAAAGTCTTGCAAATATTTGGCATTTTGAACTGAGTGGTGGAGGGCCATGGCTGCAGCAGAGATGGAGGCAAGAATTCCAGCTAGAGTCACAGTGCCCACAATCAGCCACCAAATAAATCTCTTGGTTCTTTTCTTTAAATGTGATAACAGTTCCTGCATGAAGGCTACTAAGGACGTTTCCTGCCAGAGCTCATCTAGGACAACTGGTAACCACACTGCAATTGGTCTTTTTAAGATCATGATGCTAGTAACATTATTCCAACTTGTATAATTAATGCATTATTGTATCATACACCCTTGAAAGGATATGTCATATAGGGATTCTTGTTTATCCCACTGTACTTTAATATTTCCTGCCAGGAACACACAAGGATTTAGCACACAAGCCTGAAGAGAAATATCTTGTGTATGACTTATCTGTACAGTAAAACTTTTGTTAATTGCATCTAGTTTATAATTTGTTTTCCAGACTCTCAAGGGTTCCTTATTAGCCCAATTTTCCGGACAGAGTTTCATAATGGGCCAGATCCCATTCTGAACATAGGTGGAGATAATCCTCCTTGAGCCCACCTCAGTACACTATATCTATTTAACTTAGTAATAAATACCGCAGAGTCCCAATAATCTTGATACCCTAAACCTAGACCCACAGTTTGATTAAAACTATCTACAAGCTCTCCATGGGGTCCCCAATTAATAACCTCTTTTCTTGCTATAATCAGTTTTTGGGGAAGAGCTGTTATACATTCTGATCATCTTAACAATTCATCTGAGGGATCCCATGGTTTCCTCTGGGCACACAAAGGCTGGGTAGTTAATTGTGTGGCATTAACCTGTTGCCAGGCATTGGAACCTAAGCCATTAAGAAAAAATAATTGTGCCTTTTGATTTTCCTTTCTGAGTACATAGACTGTCCAAGTCTGTCTTCCAGGTCTAAAACATTCCATAACTTTCAATGAAACGCACAAAAGGAACCCATCTAGATTTTCCTATAAAGTGATACCCATATTGAGAACTATCTCCTGTAGTAAGAAGCAGTTCTGGCAGAAATGCAGTATCATTTAAGTAAATGGTAGGTGGCACATCAAACCAAGTCACTGCATGAGCAAATAGCAGGTTGGGGAATATGTGCCCAATAATGCATAGGTTTTCCCTGGCCCAAGCTCACCAAGGAACTGACGATAGCCAACATTATTAGAAACATATTTCCTGGAGTTCTTGCTTGTCCTAATCTATCCAACTATGATTCAGCTCTCTGGGTGGTGGCCTTGATCTGTTGTCCTTAGCATTACTGTTTGAGTGACTGCCACTCCCTGGGAGTCATTGTTGGCCTTTTTTTTTTTTTTTTTTTTTTTTTTGCAGTACTGGGGATTGAACCTAGGCGCATTCTACCTCTGAGCCATACCCCCAGCCCTAATTTTTATTCTTTATTTTGAAACAGGGTCTCACTAAGTTGCAGAGTGCCTCACTAAGTAGGTGAGGCTGGCCACTGTGAACCCGGATCCTCTGGTCTCAGTCTCCCAAATGCTGGGATTACAAGCATGCACCACCATGCCTGGCTAGTGTCAGCCTTTTGATTGCTTTGGTCATCTCCTGAGTCTCCTGTTTGATATGGTCTGACATTTCTACCTGGAATCCAAACACAAACATTATTCTTTCCACAAGCATATTCTCTGCCAAGAGTCATTAAGGGAGAGGGACCTTTCCAATTTCCATCCAGTGGATCTTTCCAAAAACCCTGAGGAACAGATTTGGTAGGCTAATGAGTTTCCATTGTATGCCTTTGAGATGCTGCAAGAGAATCATCACCAATCTGAAAAAAAATTAAGTGTTGTTAGAGCTAAGGATAATGAATCCTTGGGGGAAATATGGCTCCATGGTCCCCCCTTTTGCTTTTGAAGCATCAGTTTGAGAATGCCATTATATCATTCGACAATACCTTGACTGGTAGGGTTACTAGGAATGCCATGAAGTAGGAATATATTCCAAATAGAACAAAATTTGGTGAAAGCTTTATAAGTATATGCAGGTTCATTGTCAATTTTTATCTGCTTAGGAACTCCCACGATCGTGAACACCTGTAAGCAATGTGTGTTAACATGAGAAAAGGTTTCTCCAGATAATGCAGAAGCCCAAAGAAATTTTGAATAAGTGTCTACAATAACATGAATCAATCTCAGTTTACCAAATGAGGGTAATGAGTAACATCCATTTGCCATTCTTCGTTAGGGGCAAGTCCACAACTAAGAGTACCATAAGAAGGGGAGCATGGCGTAAGGTGGGCACATGTAGAGCAGGCACAAATAATGTTTCTAGCCTGTGAGTGGGTAAGAGAAGGGAATAGGCGAAGAAGAGAATGAGCATTTTGGTGTAGCAAAGCATGTGAGTTTTGAGCAGATTCAAATACAGTGGCTACAAGCTGATTGGCTTGAGCATTTCCATAGGAAAGAAAACCAGGTAAATTGGAGATCTGATGTGGATGATACAAAAGGGATGAGCATGTATTCTGATCAATTGTTGAATATTATGAAGATAGTTAAAAATAAATTGGTTACTAACCCTTTCAATTTGAGCAGTCTCTAGTTGAGATATGACACCAATTCTGCCACCTGAGTAGACGTTTTAGGAATGGAAAGAATCCTTTTAAGTTGTAAACTCCAGAAACTCACCTTTCTATTAGAGCTACCACCAGTGAAAACAGTAAGTGCCTCAGGTATTGGTGAAAAACGGTTTTATTTTGTTTGTTTGTTTGTTTTTAGGAAATCTAAAAGAGGTTAAAGAAAGGAAAGTTAAAAGTTTATTTGAAGGGTAATGGATCTAAATTTCACCTGTAAAGGAAGCTAAGGATATTTGCCATTGTATATCAAGAGACCACAAGGTATTAATTTTCTGCTTAGTAGGAGGAAAATGAATAGTGTGAGGATCCAAAAGAAGAAATACAAATGACCAATAAATGTATGAGGAAATGTTCCACATCATTAGCAATCAGAGAGATGCAAATCAAAACTACCTTGAGATTTCACCTAACTCCAATCAGAATGGCAACTATCAAGAACACAAACAACAACAAATGCTGGCGAGGGTGTGGAGAAGTGGGAACCCTAATACATTGTTGGTGGGATTGCAAATTAGTGCAACCACTTCAGAAAACAGTATGGAGGATCCTCAGATGAATGGGAATGATCCTACCATATGATCCAGCAATACCTCTACTGGGTATCTACCCAAAAGAAAGGAAACCAAACTATCAGACCAAAGCATGTGTATCTATGTTTATAGCTGCACAGTTTATAATTGCCAAACTATGGAACCAGCCAAGATGTCCACCAACAGATGAATGGATTACAAAACTATGGGATATGTACACAATGGAATTTTACTCAGCCTTAAAGAAGAACAAAATCATGTTATTTGCAAGGAAATGGAAGGAACTGGAAAACATTATGTTAAGTGAGATTAGTCAGTCACAAAAAGTTAAAAATCGAATGTTCTCCCTAATATGTGGAAGCTAGGGAGAAAATGGGGCATAAGAGGGACTCCAGATGAAGGAGAATTCTTAGGTGAACAAAGAATTTGATTTAACGGAAGGTGATGGGGGGGGGACACCCTAATGAGCATGATGTACTTACAAGATCACATCAAAGTCAATCACTAAACTGACCTTGAGAAGGAGGGAAAAGGAGGGAGGGGGGTGGGAATTGGGGAAGGGTTAATGAGAAATGTGTGCATGGATGTCTTTACCTATACTAGCTTGTACCCAACAAAGATGTGTGATTAACCCTGTTGTACCCAAGAAATGTATAAAAATCCATGCTAAAAATTTTAAAATAAATAAATAAATAAAATGTTTAATCTTTCTCAAAAATAGCCTTGATAAAAATAAGAATTCAACCTAACAATAAATTATGAATCTTGGCATAAAAAAAATAGTGTGAGGATCAATACCAAGCAGCTGTTGCACACACTCTCTGCCCTTAATGATGAGATTACATACATGCTGTATGTAAGTAATTAGTGTTTTTGTGGGCTGAAAGAGGTATCCATTCTATAATATCTAAAGTAAGATAATTGTGCGATTAGTCCTGTAGGGGGGGAAGGCATGGGCAACACAAAAAATAAAACAGGGAGATTATAGTTTACATGAGAGGCCTGTAAATTAAGAAGAGATTGTTCTATTAGAGAAAGATCTTGTTGAGCCATAGGGGTGAGTGAACGTGATAAGAAGGATCAGGGTCCCATTTGCAGGATATCAAATAAAGGAGTTAATTGATTGGTACTTATTTTTAGATAGAGTCTGATTCAATTTATGTCTCCTAAGAATTTTTCAAAATCATTTAAAGTGTTCAACAATTTTATATTAAATTATGGTGTGAAGTTGAATAGTTTTTCATTGAACTATGTGTCCTAAGTATTGAAAAGGAGTTTCCTTCTGTATTTTTTTCTGGTGCACTTTGTAATTCCCATTTCTCTAGGGAGTTTATTGATTGCACTAAGCCTAAATGAAGCTCTTGGGTGGAAGGTCCAGCTATGAGTATATCATCCATGTAGTGGATAATATATGTTATAAAACTGATTTCAAATGGGTTGAATATCTTGGGCCACATAATGTTGGCACATAGTTGGACTATTCATCATACCCTGAGGAAGAAAGTTCCACTGATATCTCCTAATATGTTCTTTTTGTTTATAGTAGGAACAGAAAATGCAAATTTTTCTTTGTCCTGAGGAGCTAGATGTAGAGTGAAAAAACAATCTTTAAGATCTAAGACCACCAGAGGCCAACTTAAAGGCATAGCAGATGGAGAAGGAAGTCCAGGTTGTAATGGTCCCATAGGCTGCATCACTTTATTAACCTCTTGGAGATCTTGCAACAGTCACCATTTACTGGACTTTTTTGGTATAGTAAATATAGGAATTTTCCATGGACTATTGGTAGGTTCTATATGTCTGGCATCTAAATGTTCTTGTACTAAGTTTTGTATAATTTTCAATTTCTTTCCAGTTATCAGCCACTGTGCTACCCAAACAGGTTTGTCTGTAAGCCACGTAATTGGAATAGCATGATTATTAACGTGATTATGATAGGCAGTGGCCACTACTCTAAAGGGTGATACCCTATACCATAGCATATATTATTGCTTATAAGATTAATGGGCTCCTCAATACCTTACTCTGATTTTCCCAATCTTTGAGGAAGTTGGAATTTAGTAGATGGAGTGCTAATAGATGCAACTGACTGAGTATATCTGTTCCCCAAATATTAACAAGTATCTTAGTGATATAAGGTGTAACAAATCCTGCATTCCCCTCATGATCTCTCCAGGCCAGCTCCTATGAGCTTTGATATAATATGTCTGGGCTGCCAAGTAAGATTTGCTTCTGTTTGTTGCTCAGGCCATTTTTTAGGCCAGTCAGATAGAAAAATAATTGTCATGTCAGCTCCTGTATCTATTAATCCTGAAAAGGTTTTATTATTTACATACAGTGTAAATAGCTGAGGCTTTAAAATTTTTACCTTTTGAGACCAAAAAACCTGATGATTGGAGGTTATAAAGTTTTGTTCTCCCTGAAGGTGATTTATCTCTGATTGTTTTTCAGAAGGCATATAAGGAATTATTAAAAGTTGAGCAATAGTTTCTCCCTTCCTTTTTATCAGATATCTATTGGTTTTTAACATAACTTGGATTTCCCCAGTGTAATAAGGGTCTATGACCTTGGGGAAAACAGTGACTCCCTTTGCAGTCATTCCACTTTGCCCTATGATGAGGTCTATTGTCCCTGAAGGGAAGGGACCAAGGATTCCAGTTGGTACACTCTGAAGACCCGTGTCTGGGGTAATAGTAATATCTCTACTGACTAGACGATCTACTCCTGTGCTTTCAGCAACTTCTGAATTGAGCAAAGTGATCGGCTGTTGCTCACTGGAAAAGCTCCCTGTTGTTTGACTATGGCCCGGGAGTGGGCCATTTTTCTGTTTCCTGAAAGAAAATTACCTTGATTATCAACCCAAGAACAGCATTGTCTTGCCCAATGTTTTCCCTGTTTGCACAGAGGACAAATTCCCGGTGGCTCTGATTGGGAGTTAACAAAAGGGGAACTAACAGAAGGGCAATGTTTTTGGGTATGTCCATATTTTTTGCATTTAAAACACTGAACTTTAGGCCCAGTATGTTGTTTTAATACTTTACCCAAGGCTGCATCAAAAACAGACTGTTTGCAGCTGGGCGTGGTGGCGCATGCTTGTAATCTGAGTACTTGGAAGACTGAGACCGGAGGATCTGGGTTCGTGGCCAGCCTCAGCTACTTAGTGAGGCCCTCTGCAACTTAGTGAGACCCTGTTCCAAAATAAAGAATAAAAAATAGGACTGGGAAGCCGGGCGTGGTGGCGCACGCTTGTAATCCCAGCATTCGGGAGGCTGAGACCGGAGGATCCGGGTTCGCGGCCAGCCTCAGCTACCTAGTGAGGCATTCTGCAACTTAGTGAGACTCGGTTTCAAAATAAAGAATAAAAACTAGGGCTGGGGGTATAGCTCGGGGGTAGAATGCCCCTGAGTTCAATCCCCAGTACC
>PVLC010023763.1:0-14194 GCA_004027655.1 Graphiurus murinus | reverse complement strand
ACTGGGAAATAAAAAAATAAAAAATAGGACTGGGGTGTAGCTCGGAGGTAGAATGCCCCTGTGTGAAATCCCCAGTACCACAAAAAATCAAACAAACAACAAAAAAAAGACTGTTTGTGATACTCTGTGACAACTGTTAGAGCTACTTATATATAATCAGACAAGGATTTACCTTTTACTGAGGAAAGAATATGCTGAACATCTTGATTCACATTTTCAAAAGGCAATTGTTTGATTAAAATATCTGCAGCTTGAGCATGGGGAACCTGACACTTAACTACTTTAGTCAACTGATCTAAAAAGTCTGTAAAAGGTTCTGCAGGTCCTTGCATGAGTTTAGTAAAGCACTGAGTGGGTTCACCTGGCTCTGTCAAGGACTGCCAGTCTCTCTGGGCAGCTGGAGAGGTTTGTTCATAAGCTTGCTGAGGCAATGCAGCTTGGGCATCTAAACTTTCATATGCACAAGTTCCAGTTAACATGGCAAGGTCAATAGAAACAGGTGGATTAGCAGCATGATTACACTGTGCTATTTCTTGATAAAAATCTCCCCAGGCTGTTTTCCATTGTAAATATCCTCTTCCAGAAAGAGCAGCTTTAGCAAGTGTCTGCCAATCCATAGGAGTTAACATAACTTCTCGAAAGCTATCTAAGATTGCCCAGGTAAACAAGGCTTGAATTCCATTTTTTCTACAACTATCTCTAAGGACCTTTACTACTTTGAAGGTGAAAGGATGGTGTTCCCTTACTAACTGTTGTGGATTATTAGGGTCAGGACTCTGTATAACAGGATAGATGGACATGATTTGTTGAAAAATAGGATCTCTGTCACCTTGTCCTGCATTCGGTCCCTTTTTTAGAGCTGCATGTAATGGAGTACAAGGACTCAAATTGTCCTTAAAAGGATTACTGGAAGACCACTGAGCCAGTGGGGGGAAAATACTGCTATCTTTGCTCTCATTTTTCTCTGAAGCTGGCTCTAGAGGCATCAAAGTCTGAGCAGCAGCCTGGTGTGTCTGTCTTATTTTGAGAGGTCTCCTTGTTAATGACAGGGAAATCATGAGTCCAAGCCTTAATGAGAGTCCAAGTATGAAAGACAGTTATTGGTACCCTTTTCCCTTGATGCTGATATTGTTTCCAAGTTTGACCTACTGGATCCCATACTTTGGGACCTGATTTCCTCCTCAGGGAACCAAGGGCAGGATTGTACAATCCAATCTAATAATTTTTTTTTATATCCTGCTGCTTGACATTGACAGAAGCTCTCCCCTGCTTAAGCAAACCGTGAAGCAAATTACATTGAGGTGATATATAAGATGAATTATTCCCCATGTTATCCAACCTAAAAATTGTATCCCTTTCAATCTGGTTGTGACCTTGATGATTAAAGAGGTGCCAGTGACTCACCCAAACTCTGAGGTTTCCATGGAAACTCTGAGGCTTCCAGTCCTATGTCGAGCCCCACATTGGGCACCACTTATTGTAGGCTCTAGTGGATGCTGTTTGTTCTGTAGTCTCGCCACAGAAGGTTGCTGCTTCGTGCAGCTCCCTGAAAATTATTCCATGGTTCCTTCCATGGAAGGTCACCACTCTCACAGCTTCCTGAAGGCTATTCTGTGGTTCCTGCCACAGAAGGTCCCTGCTCAAGGCAGTTTCCTGACAATAGTCTTCATGTACGACAACGATACGAAGCCTGATGTAATAATTTTAAGAGAATTTAATAATTGGGGGGTTGGAGAGGAGATAGATGACAATTCTCCTCCCATCTGTAGCCAGCACCTTACTTTTGTAGAAACGTTAGACAAGGCATCATAAAAGTTAATCAAACACAGAAACTAACAATTGTCACGAGTTACAATAAAGAAGATCAGTGAGGCAGACGTGACAAACTTGGAGGAAGGAGAGATTAGCCATTGCTGGGTGGAGAGTACATCAAAGACTGCACCATAAAGATTACACCTTGGAATGTCCTCTTGCCGATGAATCCCACCCATCCAAATACCGTGTATTCAAACTGGGCTGGTCCAAGATGATAATCTCAATGTACTTTCTAAGATGACCCTCAACACCCAGAAACATTCTACCTTCAAGGTACATCCACAGCCAGATTTTATTTCTTATTTGGAAACAGGATCTCTCTAGGTTGATGGGAGTCTCACTATTTGTTGGGGCTGTCCTCAGACATGCAATCCTCCTGTCTCAGTCTCCCAAGTACTGGGAGTACAGGCCTGGGCCACCATGCCTAGCTTGACGATTTGCTCTTAAATGCAGCCAGTAGAGAGAATAAACCTGAGGGAGCTCCAGGAAAATGCCCTGCTCTCCAAGTTGTTCCCGCACATGGGAGGGTTTCCCAGAACAGAGGCTGAAGGCCTCGAGAGTGTGCCCATAAGCCTCTCTGGAAACAAAACTGGAACTCAGGGTTTTTTCAGGAACACCAAGTTTTATACACATGGTCTATGGAACAGGGTGAGGTCCTGCAGTGGTGGTGAGGATGCATGGAGTCGGCCCCTTCCCCACCACATCTCCTTCCTGGGCCAGGAAGGGCGCCATCTCCCAGCCTCTGTCAAGGCCAGTGTCTTTCTTCTCTTCCTTGCCTTTGCATAGCCTCCATTGTCAACTGTACCGTGTTTTGTGCAATGTGTGTGAGTATTAGCATGGCACAGAGGCTAGAACAATGTGGACTGGCCTTTAGGATTCATGAGGCCATAAGAAATAGCATCCAATTTTGTTTTTTTTTTTGTGGGGTTTTTAATTTTTAATTTTATTATTATTAGTTTGTTTGTTTATTGGTACTGGGATGGAACCCAGGGGCATTCTATCTCCAAGCTACACCCCAGCCCTGTATGTATGTGTGTGTGTGTGTGTGTGTGTGTGTGTGTGTGTGTGTGTGTGTGTGTTACTGGTGATTGAATCCAGGGGTATTCTACCTCTGACCTACACTCCCAGCCCTATTTTATTTTTATTTTTGAAACAGGGTCTCACTAGGCTGATGAGTCTCACTACTTGCTAAGGCTGTCCTCAAACTTGTGATCCTCCTGTCTCAGCCTCCCAAATCAAATACTGGGATTACAAGAGTGTGCCACCACGTCCAGTTTATATATATATATATATATATATATTTTTTTTTTTTTTTTTTTTTTTTTTGCGGTACTGGGGATTGAAGTCAGGGGCATTCTACCTCCGAGCTAAACCCCCCAGCCCCATTTTTTATTCTTTATTTTGAAACCGAGTCTCACTAAATTGCGAAGTGCCTCACTAGGTAGCTGAGGCTGGCCGCGAACCCGGATCCTCCGGTCTCAGCCTCCTGAATGCTGGGATTACAAGCGTGCGCCACCATGCTTGGCTTTTATTTTTATATTTTTGAAAAAGTTGCTGAAGGTCTCACTAAGTTGCTGAAGCTGACCTCAGACCTGTGATCTTCCTGCCTCAGCCTCCCAAGTACTGGGATCACAGGCTTGTGCCACCAAGCCCAGCCCAATTTTTGTTTTCAACAAAAAGATGACAGAACCTATCCTTGAGGAAGGAAGGTCTAGGGTGCCCAGTGCTATTCCCAGAGAGATATCTGGTGTGCCGCAAGAATTCCAGGGTAATTTCTGCTAGAGAAGGAAGGTCATGAGAGGCACCATGTTGATCAATCCCAAAGCCAATATGGTGTGAATATGGTATGGGTGATGCCTTCTAGAGCCAAGCAACATGGGGGCCATAGCAGACCCCATCCTAAATCTTGGAAAACTGGTATGTGAGAAGCCCTCAAGATCAGGAGGAACTGAGGCTGAGATGTGAGGTGGTCTACCATGGTCACAGAGCCAATTAGAGGCCAGGCCCAGCTTCCCTGCTTCCTGGCCCAGGCTACAGCCAGGCTGTCCCCACCCACCAAGCTACTCCTCAGCCATAGTGAATGGTTCACTTACCTCCTGACCCCAGGGATCTAAAGGAGAATGCTTAACATTCATTCTATGATTGTATCCCCCATTCCTCTGCCCCTACTAACATGATTTAACATGACCGACAATCCTCCTGTCTCAGCCTCCCAAGTACTGGAATTACAGGAGTGCACCACCATGCCCACCTTATCTCCGATTTTTATTGAACATTTTTTGTGAGATTCTGTCAAATCCCTCCTAGTTCTAGTTACTTTGGTTTTCTTTTAAGAAAAGCAAAATTTATGAAAGTCAAACTGGTTCTCATGCTAGAGCCAAAACAAGGTAAAATTTCCCTTCCTGCATGCATATAAATAATCTGTTCTGACACTGTGCTTTTGACTTGAACTACAGAAGCTGTAACTTGGGAGGAAATAAGTGTCAGCTCTCAGATACGAACCTGAAATTCTTCCATGGATCATGAGACACAGGAATGGAATCAGACCTAGAGGGCTGAAGCCAGACCTTTGGAAATTTCCTCAGTTTGAAATTCTCAGTCAACTCATAATCATCTCTGTCCGAAGTGCACAGGAGGGTTTCGTCTGTCCTATGGCTAAAGGAACACCTTGTAGTGACTTTTTCAAAAGACCCACAATTCAAGGTACTGCCATTGGCTTGAGGGGTCCTTGCTGACTTCTGAGGTTTGCATTCAGTGGCCTAACCCAAGAACCCAAGGGCAGAGAAAGTTCCTTTTAAGCAGAAATATCTTTTTTGCTTGTTTGTTGGTTGGTTGATTGGTTGTTGGTAGGGATTGAAGCCGGGGGCATTCTACCCCTGAGTTGCAACCCCAGCCCTTTTATTAAAATTAATTAATTAATTAATTTTTTCCACTTGGAACAACTTATTTTTCTTTTCTTTTTGGTATTAGGGGTTGAACCCAGGCGTGTTCTGCCTCTGAGCCACACCTCTAGGCCTATTTTATTTTTCAGTTTAAAATAGGATCTCACTGCTGGGCGTGGTGGCGCACGCTTGTAATCCCAGCATTTGGGAGGCTGAGACCGGAGGATCCAGGTTCGTGGGCAGCCTCAGCTACCTAGTGAGGCCCTCCACAACTTAGGGAGACCCTGTTTCAAAATAAAGAATAAAAAATAGGAGCCGGGCGTGGTGGCGCACGCTTGTAATCCCAGCATTCGGGAGGCTGAGACCGGAGGATCCGGGTTCGCTGCCAGCCTCAGCTACCTAGTGAGGCACTCCGCAACTTAGTGAGACCCTGTTTCAAAATAAAGAATAAAAAAAAATAGGGCTGGGGGTATAGCTCGGAAGTAGAATTCCCCTGAGTTCAATCCCCAGTACCGCAAAAAAAAAAAAAAAAAAAAAAGGATCTCACTAAGTTGCAGAGGGCTTCAGTTGCTGAGGAACCTGCAATTCTCCTGTCTCAGCTTCCCAAATACTGGGATTACAAGCATAGGCCACCATGCCCAGCTTGGAACAACTTTTTTTTTTTTTTGTGGTACTGGGGATTGAACCCAGAGGCTTCTACCTCCAAGCTACACCCCCAGTCCTATTTTTTATTCTTTATTTTGTAACAGGGACTCATGAAGTTGTGGAGAGCCTCACTAAGTAGCTAAGGCTAGCTGCAAACTCAGACCCTCCAGTCTTAGCCTCCCAAGTTATGGGATTGCAAGCATGTGCCACCACGCCCAGCTATTGGAACAACTTTTTTTTTTTTTTTGCGGTACTGGGAATTGAACTCAGGAGCATTCTACCTCCGAGCTACACCCCCAGCCCTATTTTTCATTCTTTTTTTTTTTTTGAAACAGGGTCTCACTAAGTTGTGTAGTGCCTCACTAGGTAGCTGAGGCTGGCCGTGAACTCGGATCCTCCGGTCTCAGCCTCCCAAATGCTGGGATTACAAGTGTGTGCCACCACGCCCGGCTGGAACAACTTTTAATAAGATAAATCTTTCAATTTCTCCCCATTTACAGTGATACACCCACTCACTCATTTACTGGACATCTAAACTCATCATAGCAGAGAATTATCTCAGCCCATGAAGCTGCTCTAACTCGGGCCTCTTGCCGCTATATGTCAGTTTTGCTTATACATATATGCCTTCACCTTGCCACCACCTACCCACATAACTTAACCTACCCAAAAATAATTAATTCATTGATTCTTGGCCAATATTTGCTCACTTATAATAGAAAATGCTAGGAGATCAGGAAGGATTTGTTTGATATTTAGAATTTTTATAAGAATCCCTAGCCAAGTGTGGTGGCACACACTTGTAATCCCAGCATTTGGGAGGCTGAGACCAGAGGATCTGGGTTCACAGCCAGCCTCAGCTGCTTAGTGAGGCACTCCGCAACTTAGTGAGACCCTGTTTCAAAATAAAGAATAAAAAATAGGGCTGGGGATGTAGCTTGGAGGTAGAACGCCCCTGAGTTCAATCCCCAGTACCACAAAATAAATAAATAAATAAAATAAAATAAAAATAAAAAAAGAATGCCTAAGTCATTTTCTCTGAATTAAAAAAATTCATATTCTCTTGAAATTTCAGAATACATCTGTCTCAGACTGAGGATAAATCAGTATATTTATTCTTGCATGCTATATTTATGATCTCATAAGGCCAAAATTTTAAAATGCCTCCTAGTTTTGGTGCTCATGCAAATTGTACTTGTCTCCTTTGTCCATATATAAATAAGTCTTTATTTTTTTAAGTGAATCAACTGAGAATTCCTAATAAGCTTAAAATACAAAAGGAGGCCTCTTAGTTTGGAGAAATGAAAAGCACCTATTATATCTACATAGATTGGTTTTGTGTGTGTGTGTGTGTGTGTGTGTGTGTGTGTGTGTGTGTTACTGGGGGTTGGACCCAAGGGCATTCTACTTCTGAGCTACACCCTCAGCCCATTTTTATTCTTTATTTTGAAACAGGATCTCACTAGGTTGAAGAGGGCCTTAAGTTGCTAAGACTGTCCTCACACCTGCAATCCTCCTGTCTCGGACTCCCAAGTACTGGGATTTTAAATGACACTTGGTCAAAGATCCTGAGCTTTTTTTTTCTCAGTAGTTGTTACAAGAGCACTATGTGAATCTATCTTAGCTGTATTCTTTTATTAAACTCAGAATGTTATTATACCCATTTATATTCTTACTGTTATTTTAATTGTTGATTACTAATAGTCATTTAAAGGGTATATTGTCAGGTTTTTCCTGATCATCCATCTGGAAAAGTGTTCTGAAAATGTATGCCATTGGCATGGCCAGTGCACATGTGTTATTTCTTGGAGGAATGATGGGTTTCGTGGGAAGGTTATTGAAGAGAGGCACATTCTCCTTCCTTCTTATCTCAGGAACAGTTGAGTATGTCATTTTTGTCCAACTCATGGTGTAGGCCAGGGAGGAATGCTGCTTCAACAAGGACAACTTTTTTCACATGACTCAGCTGAACAAAGCAGATAAATCCATGCTGGTCCTTATGCATCCAGTGAGAAGCCCTAAGCATCATTAAGTAAGTATTTTTCTCTTGAATGCTTTCTTATAGATGTGGTCCAGTGTTATCTGCCTCTTTTCCAGCTTTCTATTCTTGCTGTACCTCCATTGTCTGCAGGACATTTTAGTACATGGATCCAGTCTGAGGCAGAGCCTTCTCTTTAACTCCCCAGGACATGCTGGAATGAAGAATTATTTTATTTGGGCTTCTTCAAGGAAACAAAACCAAAGTTCTGAAGATTTCAAGGGTTTGATGAGGTAGAGTAGAAGGAATAAAATTTAGGCAGAAAGGAGACATTGGGAAGGAAAGGAAAAATATAGTTTTAAAATCTGGAGAGTTCATAATCTAACTCCACCCTATAGGGTGTGTCAGGTCTTAGGTTGAAATCTCAGTGGGCCCGCACCCTTAATCCCCTGGATTCCTGCCCCACCTGAGACTCCTGAGGTCCAGGAGGACAAAGGTCAGACCTCAGCCAGTGACCACTCATAGTTGAAACCTGAGGAAGAGAGGTCCAGACTTCTTCTGTGCCAACCCCTTTTTGGGGGTTCTATATAAGGACTGAAAAGGACAGGTGTGGTGGTGCATGCTTGTAATCCCAGCATTTGGGAGGCTGAGACCAGAGGATCCAGGTTCACAGCCAGCCTCAGCTACCTAGTGAGGCACTACACAACTTAGTGAGACCCTGTTTCAAAATAAAGAATAAAAACTAGGGTTGGGGGTGGAGCTTGGAGGTAGAATGCTCCTGAGTTCAATCCCCAGTACCGGAAAAAAAAAAAAGGACTGAAAAGGCTGCAAAGACTCTCTCTTGCTCACTTGGCCCGGAAGATCTCTTCTCACCTGTCTTCTCCCTCAAGTCCCTTACTTTCCTAAATAAATTCCTGCCTTTGTCCCTGACTGGCACGTGTTGAGATTCTTTTCACCACGGAGGCCAAGGATCCACGGAAAAAGGTATCGTGCTGTCCCAGGACAGGTTCAGTCCATGTCTCGGGAGGTTACATCTGAGGAGCGCGGGGCATGGCAGTAGGAGGCAGAGAGAGGGAGAGAACAATGCTCTGCTCTTACATCATGGACACCTATTTATTTTTTTATTTTGACACGGGGTCTCACTGAGTTGCTGAGGGTCTTGCTAAGTTGCTGAGGCTGTCCTTGAACCTGCTATCCTCCTGTCTCAGCCTCCCAAGTACTGGGATTACAGGTGTGCACATTTTTAAAGCTTTCCTCTTCCTCCTTTTTACTCTCCTCACTCTCTTCCCACTGCCCCATCAACAATAATCTCAAATAACTGAGATGAGGTTTATGATGGTAGACACTGCCAGAAAGGCATCTCACTTTGGCCATCGCCATCCTGGCCAAGGAACACCATGGTTATGAACTGGCAAGAGACCTGGGCAGATTTGAAAACCTACCCAAAGTCATTTCTCAGGGAGTAGTCACATACCTGCTCCTCTCTAAACCATGCTGGTCTTTGAGAGACAAACAGAGTAGTCCTAGCCAGACGTGGTGGTGCATGTCTGTATCCCAGTACTTGAAAGTCTGAAATGGGATTGCAGGTTTACAGCCAGCCACATCAACTTAATAAGGCCCTCTACATCTTAGTGAGATCCTGCTTCAAAATAAAAAATAAAAAGGGCTGGGGGTATAGCTCAGAGGTAGAATGTCCTTGGGTTCAACCCCAAGTACCCCCACCCCTCCAAAAAGAGCAGTCTTCAGATGAGTGGAGATTTTTCTTCGATGTATTGTATTAAACAAACCTCTATTTAGAGCCCACCGTAGTAGGACCAGGCGATTGCTAAGTGCTAAAGTTTATGTGATGATTAAAAGTACCAGCATAGAAAATGGGTGCATTACACTTGTTTGGAATTTTTGGGGAGCGGGGTGGGGGGAGAGATGGGGTACTGGTGATTGAACCTAGAGGCATTCTACCTTCAAGATACACCCTTAGCCCAATTTTATTTATTTGGAAACAGGGTCTCATTAGGTTGCTGAGAGCCTCTCTAAGTTGCTGAGGCTGGCTTTGAACCTGTGATCTTCCTGTCTCAGTTTCCCGAGTACTGGGATTACAAGTGTGCACCACCACACCTGGCTTTTGTTTGGAATTTTGAGTGCTACTTATCTAACCTGGTCCTATCTGCATATACTGAACCCACACAATAGTGTCACTTTTGTTGTAGTTGCTTTCCACTCCCACCCCGGTACTAGGGATTGATTCCAAGGGCATTCTACCTCCTATTTACACCCCTAGCCTTTTTTTTTTTTTTTTTTTTGCAGTACCGGGGATTGAACCCAGGGGAATTCTACCTCTCAGCTGCACCCCCAGTCCTATATGTTATTCTTATTTTGAAACCGGGTCTCACTAAATTGTGGAGGGCCTCACTAAGTAGCTGAGGCTGGCCAGGAACCTGGATCCTCCAGTCTCAGCCTCCCAAGTACTGGGATTACAAGCCTGTTCCACAATGCCCAGCACCTCTGGCCTTTTTTATTTTTTATTTTGAAAAAGGATCTCACTAAGTTCCTGATGGTCTGGCTAAGTTGCCACAGCTGGCCTCCAACCTGGGATCCTCCTGACTTAGACTTCCAAGTACTGGGATTGCAGATGTATTTTGCCTAGCAAAATAGTGTCCTTACAGGCAGATAGTGCCAGTTTTACAGGTGAAACAACTGTAGCATAGATATGTCAATTATTTGCCCAAAGACACAAAGTTTCTATAAATTCACTTATTTTACATTCATGTATCACATAAAAACTTATAGAGCATTTATGATGTGCCAGGCACTCAAAAGATGAAGATAAGCCAGGTGTGCTGGCACATGCTTGTTGTAATCTCAGTACTTAGGAGGCTGAGACAGGAGGATGGCAGGTTTGAGACCAGCCTTAGTAACTTAGCAAGACTCTCAGCAACTTAGTGAGACTGTTTCAAAACAAAAAGGGCTAGGGGTATGGCTCAGTGGTAGAATGCCCTTGAGTTCAATATCCAGTATCACAAAAAAGAAAAGAAAAGATGATGATACAAAACTAAATTTGCTATGAACCAGCTATCACAGACCTTATCATCTAGGTATAAAGACAAGTAGCCAGGCACAGTGGTGCATGCCTGTAATCCCAGTACTTGGGAGTCTGAGACAGAAGGGCAACTTCAGCAATTTAGCAAGACCCTCAGCAACTTAGCGATACTCTATTTCAAAATAAAAAGGACTTGGAATGTAGTTCAGAGGTAGAGTGTCCATGGGTTCAACCCCCAGTACCAAAGGAAAAAGCAGAGAGAGAGAGAGAGAGAGAAAGAGAGAGAGAGAAAGATGAAGAAGAAGAAAGAGGAGGAGGAGGAGGAGGAGGAGGAGGAAAAGGAGGAAGAGGAAGAGGAAGAGGAGGAGGAGAAGAAGAAATAGTAAATGGAAGCCAGGTGTGCTGCCGCACGCTTGTAATCCCAGCATTCAGGAGGCTGAGACAGGAGGATCCGGGTTCGCAGCCAGCCTCAGCTACCTAGTGAGGCACTCCGCAACTTAGTGAGACTCGGTTTCAAAATAAAGAATAAAAAAATAGGGCTGGGGGTGTAGCTCGGAGGTAGAATGCCCCTGAGTTCAATCCCTAGTACCGCAAAAAAAAAAAAAAAAAAGAAAGAAAGAAATAGTAGATGGATTTTACAAGTGCTGGGATAGGCAGATGGAGTCATGGGCAGGGGGAGGGGGAATCCAGGTTGGCGATCAAATCAATTATCAGGTCTGCCTGACCCCAAAGATCAGTGGTGTGGTATGACTTCAGAAACCCCACCCCTTGCTGGATTCTCGCTGCTGCCTGAGACTGGATGGACTCTTCATTGACCTGGGACAATCACAGCTGAGTCCCAGCTGATTTCCCTGAATTACCTCTTACCCACCACTAGGTTATTGGAGTCTTGCTAAGTTGCTGAGGCTGGTCTTGAACCTGTAATCCTCTTGTCTCAGCCTCTCAAGTACTGGGGTTACAGGTATGTGCCACCACACCCAGCTCCTTTATTTTAGTGTTTGTCACAATATATGCAAACCATACATCCATATATTTCTTCTGTCTGGACTCTAGATTCTCAGAGTTTTATAGTTTATTCCAAACACTGAGCTACAGGCTTGGCTACATACTTGGGTGGTCAGTGACTGCTGTGTTACAGTGTCTCCCACCAGTCCTCTGTTGTGTCTGTGCATGTTGTCAGTGGCCTTCCGTACTCTCTCTGTGGTTAGACAACAGGAAGCAGAGGACCTAGCAGAGAGGGGACCCTGAGACTCTCACCTTTGTCCTTCGTCAGAATGTCCAACTGTAAAATAAGTCCTATAGCTTCCCAACTTACCAGACTTGTCACACTATAAAGGGTGTTTCATGTTGTCAGTTTAAGTGATTAAAAAAAAAAAAAAGCACTTGAGCTGGATGTGGTGGTGTATGGGAAACTGTTCTAAGTCTAAAGAATATTGGCTTAAGGATTTATAGCTTCTTACTTGCTTTGGCAGAAGACTGCCTTTCTTGAGGGAACTGAAGACAGTGACCTCAATGCCCCTTCTCTATCTAAGCTATTTCTTTCTTTCTTTCTTTCTTTTTTTTTGCGGTACTGGGGATTGAACTCAGAGGCATTCTACCTCCGAGCTATACCCCCAGCCCTATTTTTTATTCTTTATTTTGAAACAGGGTCTCACTAAGTTGCGGAGTGCCTCACTAGGTAGCTGAGGCTGGCCGCGAACCCGGATCCTCCGGTCTCAGTCTCCCAAATGCTGGGATTAATTACAAGTATTTCCTTCTATTTTACTATACCTTTTGCTTGCTTTGCTTAGGGGATGAAGACGCCCCAAGGAGGAGCTGAAGACAGCAACCTCTGCCTCTTGAAAAATTGCAGATAACAACTTATCTTCTAAAGCATTTCTAACACAATGCTCTATTCCCTAGCCAGAGACAATTAATGAATTAATGACCCAGCTTTAATTCTGCAAACCTGTAATGAAAGGAAGAACTGAGTTTTACTTGGGGAGTTGGCTCTCTTGCCATCTCCCTTCTCACCTCTTTGAGACCAGGAATAAAGTTTCAAGAGCATTTTTTCATCATGTCATCCTGTGTCCTGCTGGTACAGAGCCCAGCAGTGGTGCACCCCTGTAATCCCAGTCCTTGGAAGGCTGAGATAGGAGAATGGCAGGTTCAAGACTAGCCTCAGCAACTAAGCAAGACCCTCAGCAATTTAGCAAGACCCTGTTTTTGTTTGTTCATTTGTTTGTTTTGTGGTGCTGCTGGGAATTGAACCCAGGAGAATTCTACCTCTGAGTCAGGAAATATGAGACTAAAGAGAACACAGTTTGACAGACCAGGCTTTTTAACTGGGGTAAAGGCTGGGAGAGGTTCTGACCAGGAGAGAGAGTTCATGAGAGTCAGGAGCCCACTTCCTTACAGACTAGGGGCTTTTTATGGGGGTAGAATGGGTGGGAGAGCAAGAGCAAAGCAGTTGCTCTCCCACCCATGTATTCCTCTGATTGGTGGGCTTGACACTGGCCAAAGCAGGTAAATTTATGGGGCTGTAGACAGGAGGATGGTAAGAGGCATTTTCCTGCTATTCCTGGAGTCCTTTGCTCCCAGTCTCCTCTGGCCAGGCCTCACAGTCAGACCTCACAGTGCCCACATCCCCAGCCCTATTTTATTTTTAATTTGGAAACAGGAAGGACCACAAAAAAGAGTAAGAATGTTGACATTGCATAGAATGTCCAGATATGGGGCTGTGGGCTGATGAAGGCTGTCCTGGAGGAAGGCCCTGTGAAACTAAGATTGCCACTGGTTGCACAGAAAGACTACCTCGTTGTTGTTGGGGTGTGTGTGTGTGTGTGTGTGTGTGTGTGTGGTGCTAGGGATTAAACCCAGAGGCATCTTACCTCTGAGTTATGTTCCCAGCCCTTTTCATTTTTTGTTTTGAAACAAGGTCTTGCTAGGTTGCTGACAGTCTCACTAAATTGCTTAGGCTGTCCTGGAACCTGTGATCCTCTTGTCTCAGCTTCCCAAGTACTGGGATTACAGGCATGCGCCGCTATACCCGCCACCTCGTTTGATTTTAAATAATAGCACACATGGGAGTCTACACTGGGACCAATGAAAATGAAGAAGGAAAAGGAGTTGTTTTTTTTTACTCCAATCTACATTGTCTTACCCTTAAAGTACTCAAGGCAGTGATAAGTAAATATCTAAATTATTCAACTTCTCTAACACTCTGGCTAGGGGAAAAAAATCAGACAGCTGGTGTCATGGCATGATGCTGCACTTGCTGATACTTGGGAGGATTGCTGGAGCCCAGGAGTTCAACACTAGCCTGAGCAACATAGTGAGAAGAAGTTGACTAAACTGAAGGGGATGGACGGGGGTGGGGGGCACCCTAATGCACATGATGTACTTTCACAAATATATCAAGGCCAATCACTAAACTGAACTTGAGAAGGAGGGAGGGCGAGGGAGTGGGGTGGAAATTGGGGAAGGGGTTAAATGAGAAATGTGTGCATATATGCCTTTATTAGCTTGTACCTAACAAAGATGTATGATTACAATGTACCAATTATTATTATATATAAAAAAAGAGAACAAAAATAGGTCAGACAAAAAGAGATGAAGCAGGAGTTTTAAAAAATTCAAATTTGAGCTGGGCATGGTGGTGCATGCTTGTAATCCCAGCATTTGGGAGGCTGAGACCGGAGGATCCAGGTTCGTGGCCAGCCTCAGCTACCTAGTGAGGCACTCCGCAACTTAGTGAGACTCGGTTTCATTTTATTTTATTTTATTTTATTTTTTTGCGGTACTGGGGATTGAACTCAGGGGCATTCTACCTCCGAGCTACACCCCCAGCCCTATTTT